>BQNB010019418.1:0-66870 GCA_026074375.1 Tanacetum coccineum | reverse complement strand
GAATGATATTAATTGCTTTGATGTCACAATCAGTTTGAATGGCTTCTGCAGGGGTGAGCTCAGTATATTCCTTAAGTCTTGTGACACCATCCACTGTGATTGATGGCCAAACGAGTGGGCCTTTCTCAATGGAAGCAAGGATCATTATACCATGTGGTCTATTCATCATATAAAGTTCCATTCTTCTTTTCTATGAATCATACAAATGTTTTTCAAGCATCGGTGGTTTATTGTCACCACCCGAGAGAAGTGATTTATCAGCAAGAGTCGTCATTGATAACGTGGTATCAAAAAGATTACTAATTGATCGATCGGTGGTAGAAAGAAATTGTGTTTGAATGTGTGGTTGTTGAGTCTTGAAATAATTCTTGAAACTACACGGGATTTTACAATTCTCGACAAAACCGGGAAAACAAGTTAATGTTTCACGGGATTTTACAAGTCAAAGAAATAACCGTATAATTTAGAAATTTAGAAATTTGAGTTTGTTAGGTGTTGGTTTGAAAGTTACTAGTTCGGTTTGCACATCGTTCGGTTGTCAAGAAACTTTACTAGTTCGGTTATCTTGTTCGGTTCCCAAAGGAGTAACTTAGTTTGGTTGAAAACTAGTTCGGCTCAAGAGGAAAATATTAGTTCGGCTCAAGAGGAAAATACTAGTTCGGCTCAAGAAGAAAAAACTAGTTCGGCTCAAGAGGAAAATACTAGTTCGGCTCAAGAAGAAAAAACTAGTTCGGCTCAAGAGGAAAATACTAGTTCGGTTGGTCTTGTTCGGTTAGTCTGGTTCGGTTCAAGCTAACAACAACTCGTTCGGTTCCAACTAATAACAACTCGTTCGGTTCCAACTAAAATCAACTAGATCGGTTCCACTGGTTCGGTTAACTAGTTCGGTTAACTCGTTCGATCTTCTAGTTCGGTTCCAACAGACAAGACTAGTTCGGTTGTAACTAAGACGAAACCTAAATTTTCAAAACTCAAAAAGACACATTTTTGATTGGGTTTTTGCAAAAAAAATTTGTACAACTAGTGTTACTAACCTTATAGGAACAAGAAAAATGAAAATTTTAAGGTTTTTAAGCCAAAAATTTTAAAATCAAGATTTTGTTCTTTGTAAAGGTTTTGAACACAAAAGTAACAAAAAAGATGATGTTTTTCTTGATTCAAAGCATGTACACCTATATCATAAAGATACTAGATCGAATTTACCAAAGTAAATGATCCTTTAGTGTATATAAAGGCTTCGAAAATAGAGAAACAAAAATAAAGGACGATTTTTGCGAACAGAAAAACACAACTCGTTCGGTTCCAACTAAAAACAACTCGTTCGGTTAACTCGTTCGATCTTATAGTTCGGTTCCAACAGACAAGACTAGTTCGGCTGTAACTGAGACGAAACCCAAATTTTCAAAACTCAAAAAGACACATTTTTTATTGGTTTTTTGCAAAAAATCTTATACAACTAGTGTTACTAACCCTATAGGAACAAGAAAAATAAAAACTTTAAGGTTTTTAAGCCGAAAAAATTTTAAATTAAAATTTTGCTCTTTGTAAAGGTTTTGAACACAAATCAAAAGACAAACACAAAAACTAAACACACCACTCCATGGCTTTTGATACCAATTGAAGAATACTAGTAATCTTTGATATTATGCAAGAACTAGAAAGATAAATAGGTTGGAAAGTTTCTAGAGAGAGAAAGTAATATGGAATGGATGATAATATTATTTTGTGTGTGAAATGAGAAATGAAACAACCAACCACCCTCTCCAAGGCATAGAGAGGGTATATATGCTACATACAAGGCCGGCCATGGGCTTTACTAAGGCTTTCATGGGCCTTGGGCCATATTAGCTTACTAAGCTTATCATATGTTAACCTACGGGCTAAGACTAGTATATATTAGAAGTGACCGATACTTTTCTTGTTCCCAACAACCTTGCTGAAAACGAAATCGTCTTAATGGTATAATCTGAAAAGAGCCATGTGTTGAACTCTCAGGGCAATCTAAAGCCCTCTTCAACACACTTTTTGCTCAAACACTCATATTGGAGAAACATACAAAGCAAACTATCAGGGGAGTTTCCTCGTCCTAATTCTTTTTCCCATATTATCTAAATGTTTTATATATACAACGAGGACGTTGTATAATTTAATTGAGGGGATGGAGAATTAGAACGTACTTGTCCTTATTTTCACAAATATGCTTAAAATGCCTAAAAATGGATCAAATTAAAAAAATTAGCATACTTTTTTGTGAAAAATCACTAGTTACATTACCTTGCGCACTATAACCCTTATTGCCAATTTGTCAGAATTAAGTCTATCCGTTTCCAATTGCTTAATTAAAATTCTACAAAAATATGTGTGTGCTGGTGATGTAGTGGACTTTAGAACTTGGCCTGGTATATCACTCGAGACCTCAATGATGAGTACTATGGATTTAGATTGAGTAACATGCTTAACTGGTAGATTTCAAGGATTACACCAAAAATCCTACATGTCGTAATTTTAACTTACTACACTGGTTAGTTAACCCCCGTGTAACCCTTTTGCTTACTCTCACTTTTAGAGTAAAGATACCCCTAGAACAACCTGTTGAGCCATTCCATTCTTTTTCTTACACCAATTAAAAAAACTGTTTCGTTTCGCCTTTACACCTTAGCCTACCGTGTAGATTAAAGCCTATTTTAATCAAAATTGCTAGTTGCTTTCGTGTAAAGTCTTGTAGTTCTTGTGTCAATGTGAAATTTCTCTATATCTGTAAAGGTCGGGAAAATTGCACAATACAATGGGAATATTTTGTAGCTCGTGTATTTTGCTACTTTCACGATTATATGTTATGTCCGAAGAAGAAAAGTTAAAAGGAAGAATTAGCCGGACAAATGATGATAGTGAAGACGGTGAATTACACCAAGATTTATGATGTATTATTGTTTCAAAAAAAATGTTGAAAAGAAAGATAGTCGGTTCATTAAACTTATACCGAAGAGATTATTCGAAAGGATCGATTATTCATTGATACGTATAAGAAGAAAAATCAACGATGTAAAGGATTGTAAAAAGTGGCCGATATCACCGCTTATGTGTAAAAGTATGTAAAGTTCGGGATATAAGGGAAATTGACCGTTATGGGAACGCCAACTTAGGTTGTCATTGTCATTTCTATGATCGAGATGTTTGTTTATATGTTCGAGTCTTTGTTATGGGACGGTCGGGAAAAGTAACTAGCAACCGCACCTTATTTGTTGGCTTTAATCTATTTGTTTTGTTTATTTTATTTAACAATAATTTTACTTCCCTTTCCTGATAACTAACCCTAGGATCTAATCGAATGAGGATGTGTTCGAGCATGGATGTCTATTCCGTCGTTATGGCCATGTATGCATGTCTTAGGTTCCTTGTTTGACGACGACCTTTGGTGAAAGTCAGAAGCTCCATACCCTATATCATTCTTCATCCTAAAAAGAATGATTAAACCCGAGCCTTTGAATAAATACCCAATTTACCTTTTGACTTGTTACTCCTTAGCTCTAGAGGTGGAGATGTGTATCCTTGCCAAGCCTATGATACGAAGCTAATCACGACCGAGCAAATGAGCGTACTACTTAAATGTTACACCCTAGATTAGTTGAGTGATCTGAGTGTTTTCATTCCATATTTTGTGAGGAGCTTGGTTTTGTACATGTGGTTTGAACAGAAAAAGTGCTTAACGGAAAAATCCTCAACCTCGGTTGGGATACATTTTCATAACCTTTCTAAAGTCTACCTGAGGACAATTAGGATTCAAGTAGGGGGATATTTTATATTATCGAATAACGTCACATTTTACCATCATTTATCCCATGCATTTTACACACTTTTATATAATTATTGCAAGATATTTGTACTTAATTGCTTAAAGTTTACGATTGCAGTAATTATGGAGTAACTTGTGAAGACCAAGCAAAAAGGCGCAATTCTAGAAATAAAATGAAGACATTTGAAGAAAACTATTATCTGTTACTATACGCTGTATCCAACAAGGAAGATACGGCGTATCAGCGCCAGCTCATCACAAGAATACGCGTAATGATCAATTCCCTATAGGGCATATCACTCTTCACCTATACGTTGTATGCACAGCTGGTCATCAGTCAAAGATACGCAGTTAATGTGATTTATGGTAATTAATCGTGATTGATTTGATCTTATCGCGAACTCCAAGGAAATTAACCCTATATGTCGTATCCAACTCTTTCTATACGGCGTATCTAGGCTGTTTTCAGACACTAAAAATACGAGGCTCAAAAACGAGTTTCATGGTGCAAAAATTATATTCTCTATACCATACTCTCTGAAGATGATTTTTCCAAGATATTAGAAGCATCCAAGGTCAAGCATCAACCATAATTCCATAGAAGACATCGTGTAATTCTTACTTTCTTAATCATTTGATTTCTAAATGTTTGATCACGTTTGTAAAATGACAATGATTGTGGGCTAATACCCTCAGGTATTAGCCATGTTAATAAAGATTATAATGTTTGGTTTGTTTTAATCCGGCTTGCTTAATTTATCATTGTTGTTTAGTTATGTTTATCGCATCATACTTGTTTATGTGCTTGTACATGCGACCTATCATTCAACTAGGTCTAGTGAGACCTAACCAGTAATCTAGATACCGGGATAGCTCTCCATGTTGTGCCTTGTATACCGGGACCAATAGGATCACAAATGACACCTTATCCTTACCCTTTGATTATGAGCTTAGTTGGACCGGCAGGTGACCCGATAATTGTTCAACCAGTATTGTTCTTAATTGATTGGTATTGATTTTGGTGGTGGACTACCGGTGTATAAGACAACATCAAGCAATAAGTGGGTAAAGTCCCGATGGGCTAGGGTATTAACAGGATCACCACTGCTTTAATTCCCTATGATAAATTATAATTAGACTATAGGATGCTTTATGCGGATGCGTTAATCGTGACAGGATTGTTCGTATCTAGGTCTTAGGAAGAAGAACCGCCTAAGTCTTAAGAATGATATGCCGCCTCGAAATAAGTAGCCATTGCACTAAATAAACAAACCAGCTTGTAATTGGATTTAACATGGTTAATACAGTTTTCTATTATTTGGCTTGTACCGCTTCTTTATCTTGTGATTAATTGCTTTAGTTTGTATTGTGTTTTGAATTAATCTTTGACACCACCCAACCTGTGCCAGTCTCTCAGGCTGAAAACCCCCCATTTACCACTAGTAAATATGTATAGCATAGGTTTAACAATTAATTAGACTAATCTAGATAGAACTAAAATACTGATAGAATATTAGGTTAACTCTCACTCTTAGTGTTCGACACCATACTTATCGTGAAGCTACATCTTGACCGGGTACAATGCCCGTTAAAGTGTTGTCTTTAGGTTTATCGGCTAAGTATAAATATAAAACTTGATAATCACTAAATATACACCACACGACGACACATCATATACAAAGTCAAATTCATTTAATAATAAACACTTTTCTTAAAGCTAACAACAACAAAGTTCCAGATCTAACTATATCAACAAATAATGATCTTATAAAAGGGGAACTTCCAAGAATGGTGGCTGATGTTGTTAATGAAGAAATAGAGTCTTCATAAGCTGTTGTACCTACTTTGATATCACAAGAGTTTTCTGCACATGCACTAAAGATAATTGAAGAACTTTTCAAAATTTACATGCAGAATAAGGTTCTCAATGTTCATCCTACAACAAGTGCTTCTACTGCTACAACAACTTCTGATCTTCAATAACAAATGTATTTGAAGATGAAGAGGGATCTTCAAGCTCAAGTTGTTGATCCATAGTTATGGGATATTCTAAGAGCTAAGTTTGAAAAGTCTTCAGCCTCAGCTGACCCTCACAGAACTGATTCCTTTCGCAAACATAATCATGATGACCATCAGGGGGATGATGCTCCTCTTGCGGGGGGAGAAAAGTGCAAAAAGATAAAGACGTCAAAAAGCTCAAAGTCTGCAAACGGATCTTTATCAAAACAATCTACCAAGAAACCAGCATCAAAACAACACCCGCAACAACAAGATTGGGATGCTTGGGTTGATACACCAGTAGTTAATGAAGATGAGGTTATACCAGAAGATGAAACTCCAGAATTGATCAATGAGTTTCAAAATGTTGATAAGTGTGTACCAACTATCTTTGATCATGAAAGAATAAAGGCAACACTAAGAGACATACTAAGTAATTAGTTCAGAGATGCTGAAGAGTATGCTTACCATTTAGAACAATCGCAAAACTGCATGGAGAACCAGATTGTTTGGGAAAGCTGGCAGGAGGACTTAAAGCGACCAAAGCCAAATTCTTTAGTTTTCTATGGCCCCTAGAGACATTGAAATGAACCTCCAAGGTATCTGTACCACAAGGATTTATTTTTCTTGAAGTATGGGAATACTGGGAAGAAGAGGTATGTGCTCTCACTTCATAAGATACACGTTGTTCCATTTCCAGAAGAAGATTGGAAGAAAAGTTAAAAAGATGGGTAAAGAAATTATTCAAGACTTTCAACGAACAAAAAAGGTTGATGATTCAACGTTGGTCTGATTCGTAGCACAAAAGGATGTACAAGATCAACCACAAAAAAGTAAAAGATGATCGAGAAGAATTTTTCTCTGATCACAGGATTGTGGAAGTTATCAGAGTTAATAATGAACAACAGCACGTGCTTGATTTCATGGAACGAGTTATTGTGATGAGAGAAAATGACAAACCAAGTAGCTTTTCTGAGGCGAACTTTAAGTATCTGAACAAGAATGATATTGAAGATATGTACTACCTTTTCCTGAACAAGAAGGTAAACTACCGTGAGAACAAGTTGCTGGATTTTGTTTTTACATTAATCAGAAGTTGTGTGATCTGAGAGAGAGTTCATGACTTCCAACTGGGAATAGAAAGCTACCCGATCAAGATCAACCTCGCTGATCCAACTTTGATCTTCCCTGGTATAGAGGAATGTGAACCCTTCTCTATTGTAGATAAACTAAATATGGGTTTTATTTACTTAAACAACAAGAATAAGAATATGTTTATGGATCTAGAAGAGCTTTATTGATCTGGAAGAGCTACAAAAGTTTTGTGATGCTACTCTAGAAAAGGTGTAGAAAGAAGTAAAGATGAAGATCTTTAAGACTAAGTTCATGAAGAAGACTCTAATGCTTGGAAGCTTAGACCTCAAGATAATGAAAGCATACGATAGAGAGATTACTAAGCGTTTAAATCATCGTGGCAGATGAGAAGATGGGAGTCGTTCATGAATGAAAGACCAATTTTACTGACGATGAAGCATCAGTAATAATCAACCCTTAGGGGGAGATTGTTAGGATTAAAAAGTGTTAATTATTTAATAATTAATTGGTCTTGTAATAAATAATAGTTTTGGTTTTATTTATAATGTAATAAGTCATACTTGGTCAAACTTAAGAAAATGCTGACCAAGTAGACAAAGTAGGAAAAGTAGTAAGGTAGGACAAGTAGGATAAATACCTTATTAGTGATGGGATTAGAAGAGTCTATACATTGTATTCTCCTCCCTTCCCCTATTCTTTTTTCCTTTCTTATTGAAAATGAAAATGTGTTAAAAGTGAACACTCCAGCCTCCTCTCTCTTACTCTTAATCTTTCTAGATGATACTTATGCAAATATGACATATAATACGGGCGGACGGCTATACAACATCGGTGTCGAACAAAAGGATGGGTGCCATGGTACATCAGGGGAAAGGAATTAAATGCATTCAGGTCACGTCGATTTCCTCGGCTCACTTGGAACGACAAACAGAAGAAAAAATGTTGGTTAGTTCTCAGGTAAACGCATACCACCTATATGTTCTCTCCCGCATACACATAAGCCTAATAGTCATAACACAACACCACCTAGCAATAACCCCCAGGTTAGCATAACACGAGGCCCAAAAAGTATGCAAATAACTACTCAGTATCATCATGGCCCAAAAACAACTACTACAATAACTACCTTCACAATAGTTTCTTCTTACCCTTAAGCTGATGCTTCTTATGAACAAATTACTCAGGACCCTAAATTCTTTTTTGATAAAGTTCATTATTTTCATTCATTTTTTGGTACCAAGTTCAGGTAAGTTTTCAGCACCTTTATTTCATACCCTTTTTGTTTTTCCATTTTATGTTGATTTTGTGTCGAATTAAGTTAACCAGTTTTGTGAATAGATGTTTTGGATTGAATGGTGTGAAAAAGGTTTGATCTTTTTGTACCTAACTAGCTATAGTGGTTTAGTATCTAGGTTAAGTAAGTTTAAGTGAGTACTTTCATTTTCACACCCTTTTCATTTTTTTCATTTTATTTGGTGATTTTGTGTAGAATTAAGATGATCTTTTTTGTGAATATATGTTTTGGATTGAATGGTATGAGAAAGATATGATAATCTGGAGTTTGACTAAATCTAATATGGATTTAACTGTGTAGTATTGTTATTGTATACGGATACTATACAATTTACCTATACCTTTACTATTTGTTACTGAATAGAAGTTGAGGATTGTTACAGGAAGCGATACACAGTGTTAGACTTGAAAACACTAATATGGTTTACAGTCATCTAATGATTTATAGTTACAAAACAAAAAAGCTACTCTTAAAAAAATAGATGCGCCGGTTACAAATCAGCCCCGTCGCAATGCGCGAGTAGATTCTCACTCGTTTTTTTAAAGATACATTTATCTTTCGACAACTAAAAAGAACATAAATTAAACTCCAACTAATTTACAAACGCATTTATGAAAATGTAAACTCTAGCTTCTAATTTATAATATAAGCTACAACTCTAACGCTTCACTTACAGCAAAGGGTGCAGTAACTTACAAGTTATTGCCATATGTGCGTCACGTCAGCTTTTTCTCACTTAACTTAATCCAACATAACTTACCCAAAAACACATACAATGGAAACTTGAACTAACTTATACTTTTTGAACCTACCATTTTTTTCTTTTCCTTTTTTTTCAAACAACAATATTTCATTCATTTAAAAAACTACAAATTACGATAAAATAAAAAACATACGAAAATTAAAAAATAATACGCAAAGAAAATTAAAAATCATACAAAAGATTAAAAATAAATCAAATTATTAGTTAACTAATTTTGTTGTTGATATCGTTGCCATAAATGCTCCATAATATTTTGTTAAAGGCTTTCGTGAGTATCTTGGTCACGTAATTCTTTTTCCTTCCTTCATTTAACTTCACATCTTTCGATCCAAGTACTTTCCATATTGGCGTGCGGAGAAACATACATCTCGTTGAATTCACTAATGGCATACTTTTGATCTTTCAAAATCATGTTATGCAATATTATGCAAGTATACATGATTCTTTGTATCTTATTGAAATGATAACAACGTGCCAGTTGTTGTATAATTCTCTAACGTCATTGGAGAACAACGAAAGATCGTTCGACATCTTTTCTTGCACTTTCTTGTCATCATTTAAAATGCCCATGTTTTTCGTCTTGTGCAAGCATAAAAGATTTGACAAACGTTTCCCACTATGGGTATATACCGTGAGCTAGGTAAAACCCTTTTTCACATTGAACTCCATTTACTAGAAACGGAGCCACATGTGTGATATCCTTAATAAGGTCGTTAAATAACAGAGAATTATTTAAAACCGTTAAGTCGTTATTCACACCCGCTACATCAAAAAACATATGCCAAATCCCCAAATCCTGACTAGCAACAGCTTCGAGCATTATTGTTGGATATGTTTATCACCTCTTCCAATTAAACGTGCCATGACTTTGGACATTTTACCCATTCCCAATGCATACAATCAATGCTTACGAGCATTCCCGAAAAACCATGAACCGCGTTATGGCGGTGATAACGCCCAAATTATACATGTTTTCGGTGGCGTTATTTGCATATATTTAATCATTTCTCGTGAACTTTCGATACTTAATAGCATGAATTACTTGCAGGCACTAGAATACATCCCGAGGATAAACGCAACAAAGATCAAGGATTTATATGCTAAAGAACACAACATACAAGAAAAGATAAAGTTCAAGTTCAAAAGTGCAAATGTGCGCCGCACTTATACTTTGTGCGCCGCACTTATCTTCAAGTCAAAAAAATAAATACTTAGTCAAAATTCAGCATTAACTCCAAAAGTACGCCGCACTTACAACTTTGTGCGCCGCACTTCCCATCTGACTATGAAGAATTAATGAAGACTTAAATGCTACTGCATTAACACCCTGAGTATGCTGCACATATTCTCTTGTGCGCCGTACTTTCTTAAAAAACATTTATTACCCTCGCATTTAATCACCAAGTACGCCGCACTTACAACTTTGTGCGCCGCACTTTCACCCCTCACTTAGCCTATAATAGGAGACGAATTTCACACATTTCAATCATCCCTCATCCCACTAATCTATCTCACAATCATTCCTTCTCCACTCCTTCATATAACAACCTCACACACACTACTTTCCACATTCACCAAGCAGAAACACCATACCCTTTTGGAGAATCAAGATCAAATAACCAAGAACGAAGAAGATCATCATACTAGTTTAAGCAAAATAATGAAGTGTATTATTGAATCAAGCTATGTTATGAACCACTTAGCCATGAGAGGCTAAATCTCTCATGACTACTCGGTGATGTTATGATAATGAATAAGTGTTTGGTATGATCGTGATCTCTTTAATGTCAAGCTTATGTTGCAATCCTGTTATATCCTATCTTATCAGTTTTGCTTATCAACTTAGATTATATAATCGTATCGGTATAGGTAGAAAGACCCGTTATGATCTATGTGGTTTTAAAGATTTGTCTATGATCTTTATCGTCTGTGTCGAGAAATCCACTTTCGTAAATTGGTAAACAAAATAAGCTTTGATATAATAAGTGACTAAACTATTTGAGTGACACATTTGGTCTAGTCTACCAAATATAATTCTTGAGTTAATTAAGTTAATTTGTGAAAACGTTTTCTGACGAAAAATCCTTTTTGTAAGTTAAAGGTTCCATTTTCAAGATCATTTCCAACACTTATGAATTATTTTCAACTATCCGAGTAGTCATCTTTATTATCACTGGTAAAAAGTTATTTACAAAATTGTTAAAGTCTGTTTTTCTGATTATTAGAATACTACTCAAATCCCTGTGGACGACCTGGTCTTACCTAAAAAGATTATACTACATACGTGGGTTATACTTTTACCCGTGTGTTTCCCTATAATAAAATTGGTATTTTCAGTCATTATAAATTTAAAGCTTTTGAAACACATCAAAGTTTTTGGCGCCGCTGCCGGGGATTTTTAAGCTATTCTAATAAGTCCATATGAAGTAATTCTAGGGGCTTTCTGATGATTCTTTCTAACTGGATTACTGGAGGCATTGTGTTACTTACCCTTTACTTGATGGCAACACAAGGTGTGATCATTCACAAAAAAATTTTTTTTTAAAGCTAAACCTCTAACTAGGTGACCTTTAACAAGTTTATTTATATTTTTGAAATTCAAATAACTATTTCTCCTGTGGCCATAATTTAGACTCATTGTTGTTTGCTTTGCATTAAACAAGTTATACCTCCAGAAGGAACAATGTTCTTTAAATCCAAGTTGTACACATCATCCTTTCTAGGAGCTCTAAGTACAACTTGACTTTCATCAAGAAGCTTAAAGCTAGGAGACAAGATAAGGCATTCAGACTCAGTAAAAAGGACACTATTTTTCTTGTCACACATTTGTGAGACAGAGAAAAGGTTAAACTTAAGTTCATCTACAAAGTAAACATCATCAAAGTCTAAATTAGCAGTTTTGATTTTACCTTTACCCGTTATTTTACCTCCTTTGGGATCACTTCCAAAAGCCACAAAGCCTCCATTGAAATCTTCATAGTCTGAAAGATAAGCTTTGTTGCCAGTCATATGGCTAGAGCAACCACTATCCACCACTGCATGATCCTGTAACAAGATCTCTGGATTGCCCTGCACAAAAAGTAAGAGAATTAGTATCTCTTAGGGATCCAAGCCATTACAGACTTGGAAATCCCTTTTGGGTCAACATACTCAACCTTCTTGAGCATGAATGATCTACTGTCTTTGGACACATGATCCAAGTAATTTCCCTTAGGCCTCCAAACCCATCTTGACTTTTTAAAGTCAGTATCCAGCTTACCCTTACCAGTATTAACTACTATTCTTGTCCTAGCAGTAGTCATATTTTTAACCCCAAAAGTTTTAACATCTTGTTTTAAGTCTTTGGGTCTAAAAGCTAGTTTTGAGTAGTAAGACCTCTTGATAGGTAAACATGAGCCTCTTGGTTTTACATTGTCCATTCTTGGGTAAATAGGCCTGGTAGCATAAACAGGCCTAGCAGTACAAACATTTGGCTTAGCAGTACAAACAGGCCTAGCAGTACTAACACTTGGCCTAGCAGTACAAACAGGCCTAGCAGTACTAACACTTGGCCTAGCAGTACAAATAGGCCTAATAGTACTAACACTTGGCCTAGCAGTACAAACAGGCCTAGCAGTACTAACACTTGGCCTATGCAAACCTGTTCTTGTTAGTACTCCTGATGGGACAAAAGTCTTACTTAAATGTGGGTATTTTGAAAAGTTTTGATGATTAACCCTTTTAGTATTATCCCTCTGCTCACGCGCGCGCGCGCCCCTCCCTTTGACCAGTATTAACCACATTTTTTAGCTTAGGCTCTTGACTCTTTTTGTCATGAAAATTATAGTCTTTGATCAAATGGTCAGTACTTTTACAAACAAAACAAGTTTTTACTTTCCTAAAACCAATTCCTTGTTTCTTAGAATTTTGACCACTTTTATCATCTCTAGTCTTAACTGTTTGAGTCTCAGGTCTAACTGTTTGCACTTCATACTCTTCTTCCTCATCATCTAAGTTCCAATCCTCAATGATAACTCTATCTCTATTAATCTTAGGATTAGACACAACTGACTCACTGGCTGACTTAGGCTTTTCAGTATTTGCTTGACCTGCAGTCTCACTTGTTTTAGTCTTAAGCATAATTATTTGTGACTCAATGATTTTATTCCTAATGGCATATTCATCTAACCCTGCCAAATGTATATGCACAGCTATTGGGTAATTAAGTCCATGTTATGGGAGAGAATAGTTTTCTATACCAATTCTTTGAAAATCTTCATTTTTCTGGTGTGTTTTACTTTCATCAACTTGATCATACATCAAAAATACTCTAAACTTTTCTCTCTATCAGTTCATGATTGCTACTTAATTCATTATATGTGTGCTATAATCCGTTAAACAGGTTTTATCTATAGCACTCACTTTGACTAGTATGTATTTTCATATGATTCTTGGCCAATTCTTCCAATTTTGCATCTTATCTTTTACTTCATCTCTTTCCTTAACAACTTTTCCTAATTCCTGATTTAAGTTGGTTTAATTTTTATTTCTCTACATTTAAGCTCATAATTTTGAATTTCGTTATTTTCACCAAGACAATTCATTCTTTTCATGTCCAAGAATCCTAGATTCTAGTGACTCTAAGGCTATCTCATAACCCCTGATTTCTAGTTTTGCTTTGTTATGTTTTTCTCTTTCAGTATCATAGTTCTTTTGAAGAGTTTTAAATGATTCAAGACATTGTTTAGAACATTTTTGTACCTCACTATCAGAAGAATTTAATGAGCTTGAAGAGGAGATTGCCATCAAATCATAGTTGACTGGTTTTACTTTAAAATCATTGCTCCAGTCATAGCCTCCTAGACCATCTTGAGCCACCAGTGTATGTGATGAAGATTCATTTGTTGGTACATTGCTCCTGCCATTGTCACCATAAGATCTTCTTCTTGATTCCTTCTAGATCTACATTCTCTAGCAAATGCCCTTTTCT
Organism: Tanacetum coccineum; assembly: GCA_026074375.1. NCBI lineage: Eukaryota > Viridiplantae > Streptophyta > Magnoliopsida > Asterales > Asteraceae > Tanacetum > Tanacetum coccineum. Next base: position 52,958 of record BQNB010019418.1, on the reverse strand, counting down.
GTGACAGTTGTAGCACTCAATCTTTGACTTATCAAGAGAAACATGTCGTTTTTCTTTGAAGTCCAAATTCCTTCCTGTCCTTTGAATGAACTTCTTTACTCTGACAGTCAACATAGCCACCTGCCATCGAAGATCCAATTCCTCCAAGTAATCTCCATCCATCTGCTGAAAATCCTCATTCTCAAGTTGAGGACTGGTTGTTGGTTGTGCAAGGAAGGAGTAAGCTACATCATGAGCACATGGAGTAGATGGAACTTGATTAATTCCACTAGCAGTACTAACCTCAAAATCTCCACTGGCAGTACTAACTTCATTAGTATCGCCAGTATTCTCAGAGGAGAGAAAAGCCAAATTCTAAGAAGCAGAGTTGGAACCTAAAGACCTTTTTAACTCATCTTCATAAACCCTAAGATTGTTGTAAAGGGTCATATATCAATTCATCATGTCTGAATTATTCTCATGTGAGGCATTCCTGATTCCATGAAGAAGGAAGACTTCTAAGGAACTTCTGGTTGATATCTTCCTTCACCATGAACCTCCAATTGACTTATCAGTTTTTGGAATCTATCATAAGCTTTGTCCAAGCTTTCATTTGATGTAGTAGAAAAATTTTCAAACTGATGTTTTAGAACATTTTTCTGCATCTTCTTGGATTCTTCATTACCTCCAAACCTTGATTTGATTGCTTCCCAGAGTGATTTAGCATCTGCAACATTGTGAAACTTGAGGAGGTATTCATCAGGTATTGCTAAAAGCAAGATGCTCTTAACTCTTTCCTGATTCCTTTTAGCAGCCAGTTGTTTGGCAGTCTTAGGAGCAGGAGGAGCAGATGTTTCTCCAGTTGGTGCAGGCTCTTCTTCTAGATCTCCATTGACAATAACATCCCATAGGTTATGGTCTGTGTGACAGATATATTGTCGCATTCTCATGCTCCAAATATCATATTCTCCCTTCCTGATGATAGGGATTTTCATTGCTGTGATAGTGGGTGGAGGAATGTCTTGTTCTGCCATCTTACAATTGAGTTCTTCTTATTCAGAGTTTCCACACAAGCTCTGATACCACTTGTTGGATCGTTTACTGAATAGATCTTAACCTTTAGCTTGTAAAGGGTTTGTTCCTTTAGATAATTCTAAAGCAACAATAATGAAACACTGATTTGAACACTATTGATTATGCGGAAACTAATCAATAATGCTAAGAAGAACAGTATTAAGAATCACAAAAGAACTTTATATTATAACTTGAATCTGCCTAGGTTACATATTACAATGACTATGATTGCTAATCGATCTCTATTGATCTGTGTAGAACTATATCTACTAACTATGCCTAGGGTCTTTTTATAGACTAAGGAAACCCTAATGGGTTTTACAAAACGTGTACAAAGATCATGCATATCTTTTCCTAAGATATCTCATGCATATCTTATAAACGGTACTAACTATTTTATACTAATGGTACTAACTATCTGATCAGTACTAACATTTTGTACTGTCAGTACAAATTATAACTAGCGGTACTAACTAATATAACTAACGGTGTTAAGTCAAGAATGCATAATTCCTAACAATCCTCTCCTAAACATGATTGTTGAACTTGTTTAACTTCATGTTTCTTTAGTGTAAACATCTTGTAGACCAGGAGGATGTATCCAAACACTTCTATTCTTCAAATCTCCATTTTGATGAACTTGATCAGTATCAACCCTACAACCTTGATTTTAAGCTTCCCTTCTTTATCAGCAACACAGCAAATCCAACTAAGTTGGCTTTGTAGTTTTTGGCAAACTACCAGCCATTAACGGATTTGATATTCCTTTACCAGTAGCCGTTTGCTCTGGGATAGCCAATTCTTCATTGTAAACAACAAGGTGAATTGATAACCTTATAGTTTTGAGTAAACTATCAACTATCAACGGATTTAATTTGTCTTTACCAAAAGCCATTTGCTTTTGGACTAGTCAATGCTTCATTGCTATAACATGGTGCATTGATAACCATATAGTTTTTAGCAAACTATCAGCTATCAACAGATTTGATTAGTCTTTACCAGAAACTGTTTGATCCTGGACTAGCCAACTCTTCACTGTGAAGCAAGGTGAGTTGAGAACCATACAATTTTTGGTAAATTGTCAACCATAAACGGATTTGAGAAGTCTTTACCATAAGCCGTTTGCTTATGGACTAGCCAGTTCTTATGTTTGTTAAACATGGTGAACTGATGACCATTTGTTGTGTGGTTTTGAAACCAACACTCAAAGATCCTTCTCACTTCCATCTTGGCCTCCAAACTCATCAATCTTGCTCACATAAACTAGCAAATAAAATACAGTATCATCATCAGATATCTAGCTGTCAATCTTAGATCCAACATCCTCTCAAGTGTGTCTTTAGTAAGAGGATACCTTCTCTCTGCTAGCATATTGATCTCAGTACCATCTTCTAGTCTCAAATATGAACTACAGTTTTCATAGAGTATCCAGCTCTGAAGCTTCCACTCTTCTTGATTCTTCCAGAGTTCATCATCTTCCTTTGACTCAAACATAATCCTCAAATCACCCCAAAGAAGTAGATTAATTCCTTCTAGAGATGTTGTTTCAAACCTTTTCATTACTAGACTGTGTATATCAACCATATCCATCCTATCAAAAAGTTTAATCATCTCAGAAAAGGTCTTGATCCACCTTGAACTTCCATCAGCTTTAAAAACTCTATAGTAAATCAACTCTCATCCAAAATGACCATAATCATAAAATTTTGATTCCTAGTTGATGATAGGATACCTAGTACCCAGAACTTCATAATTAAGCTTTTCTTCTTCAGGAACTATCTTTAGAAAGGTTCTTAGTTGATTCTCCTCTTCATGATCAGAATTAGTCTTTTGCCTTTTAGACCTCTTTGGAGCTTTCATCTTAAGTCTCCTTCCTGATCTTTTCCTGATATTCTCCGTAGGTTCTTCAATTTTAGCTTTAACCTTAGTACTTTTAGATTCTTCAGTAACCTCTTCTTTATCCATACCAGCTGCTTTCTTGTTTATCTTTTCAATCGATTCTTCATCTTTAGCAGAACCAATTGTAATAAAAATTTCATTTGCCCTTTTTACCTTTTCATACATCACTTGTATTTCTTCAAACTTCTTTTTGTTCAGTTGAGCATGTCTGTATCCACCTACATACTTCAAGTATGTCATCATTTGGTTTCTCAGCTGATTTCTTATAGGAAGCTTGTTTCTGATAGCCTCAGATCTTTGTTGAGCAAGAAATCTTCTTTGTGCAGCAATGGTATCATGAAGAAACTTGGCTCTTTGCTCAATGGTAAACTTTTCTCTCTCTTCTTCTTGAAGCTTCTCAGCAAGAATCTTGTCTGCATTAAGTCTTGCTTGAATAAAGTCATACTCATTGGTGAATGCAGCTTTAGTAGCTTCTTCCTCAGCCAACTTCTTCTTCTCCTCTTCTGCTTCCCATTCCTCTTGAACCTTTCTGGCTATCTCTTCATCATTAGCAAGCATTTTAAACTTCTTTTCAGCTTCATTTACACCTTCTGATTCAGCATCTGATTCAGCTTTTTCCTCAAGAACTTTCTTGCCTTTGTCTTTAGGATCAATCTTTGGAAGTGGCTTCAAAGTTAAGATTGACCTTTCAGTTGTAGTTCTTGGTCTATCAGTATCTTTAATCTCTTTAATCTCAAATCCTTTTTGCTTAGTCTTATTTTAGCTCATGGTAACCAGAAATTGAGTAATAGTTTCATCATCTCTGAAAACAGTTGTAGGAGTAGCACTTTCATCTGAATTTCCATCTTTTGGCTCAGCAGTACCTTCATTTGGCTCAGCAGTACCTTCATTTGGCTTGTCGGTACTAACTTTTAGCTTGTCGGTACTAACTTGATCTTCAGTACTTACTCTTGTTTCTTCACTGTCCTTCACTGTCCCCTCATCATGAGCATCCTCAGTCTCCATGTAATCCATTGCATCATCAAGATCATCAAAAGCTAGATCTTTATGCACTGTTGGTTTAGATTTGGCAGGTTTCCTCACTGTTTGGATAACAGATACATTCTGCATCAACTTTGTCTTCAAAGAGATCTTCCTGACAATCTTTTTTATGGGGACACTCTTTGATCCAAGTTTATGGTGTGAGATAAAGGTTTGCACTCTTCTTTGTGCTTGATTGAGCTTCAAATTCTTTATTGTGCTGCTTGAGTTGTAACCTGGTTTACACAAGGAAAACACATAGATCATACACACGTTGGCTAGGTGTCAGGTACATCCTCATTCCCTGATAGGGTTTTTATTCACTGGATGACTGACTTCCATGATTTCAAAAGAACATATCTTGAATGGATGTCAGAAGAATTGGGTAAGAGTAGAAGGTCTGAGGAATGGGTCGGCTGTGGCTCAGACTGTTCTTCATTGGGTTAGATTTCAGTATGGTCTTTCTGAAACTGCACTTTCCTCCATATGTAGGTTGAAGGCAACATAGAAGGAAATAAAGGGGTCACATTCCTAGAATTTTTTTTACCCTTTTTAACCATAAAAGAGAAAACCTTAGTAGTCAAAACATTAATAGGGAAGTGGTCTAAGGGGACAGGCACATTCTTGAGTTGGTTAGTCAAAAATACTAGAATAATACCGTAGGTACTGTCAAAATTTCTTCTTTGCAGCCAAATGCGTCATCATTCATCACATATTAGTTTGAAAAGTTAGAAACTTGATTTGTGGCCAAAAACATATTACAACCAGTTGCAATATTAGTAGGTATTTGATCCCAAGATGTGCTTTTTGAGCTTAAACAGTGGATGATGGTATGAAACAAAAATTTCCATTGAGGAGAGAAGAGTCCTTTATTAAAAGTAAGTGTATTCAAATCTCCCTCATACCCCATCAATTGAATGGTATCAAATATAGCCTGGTTTGGTAACACATCAATCCAACAGCATCATTAAATTGAAGATCACTTCTAATTGATGCTTCTGAGATTGAGACAGGCTTGCCAGCAACTGTGGCAGTAATATACCTAACATTGTTGATTGTTTTGGATTTAGCAGTCATCCAAAACTGTTCAACAAACGTAGTAGAGACAACATGGACTGTACAAGTGAGAGCTTATGTGAATTGTGCTACGTGTAAGGAAGTTTATGATCTCTGGAAATTCAGCATTCCATAAAGTCTTTTTAAGTAGGCGACCAGGGTGTGCTATACGGACAAGGATTCAAGAGCTGCCTATGTCGATGATTGATGGTTGTCGGTGATGAAAAGATTAGGGTTGTTAAACGAGAGCGTTTAAGAGTTACTTATGGTGAAGAAGGATATGTGATAGTGTGCTATTGAGAGGCGGTTTTTATAGGTGAGCAAAACCCAAGATCATAGAAACGGTGCAATTTACTCTTTAGTAACCCCTGTTTTTTTGTTTTTTGTGTGTGTGTGTTTGTGTGAGCGGGTTAGGGGCGTCCTTCGGCTAGGTCAGCGGTTCAATCGGTGACCAAACGTAACCTTCTTTCTGCCGGGCGGGGACGAACGGTGTGGTATGCTAAAGTAACCTTCTGTGCTGCTCGTACGTTTCGGAGGTTCATTTGTTGAGCCGATATATTTCCTATCCATTCGTACTGGTCTGTGAGGGGGACTCGCTTGGACTTTGTCTGGTTGCCAGCGTGTGTGTGAGGCGAGATGGTCGTTTGGTTGGCAAGTATGGGTGTAGTGGCCCGAAGGTAGAGGGGGTCATGGACTGCAGGTGGGGACGAGCGGGAACTGTAGGGGGGCCTCCCCCTGCAGGGCAATAAAGGTAAGAATGGAGGTCCTGAGGGCGTTGTTGGTGGGTCATGTGCAGGGTACGGGTGGAGGGGGTAGCGGTTGGTGTGTATGGGTGGCGGAGAGTGTTGGGGGTGGACGGGTGTGTGTGGTTGGGGGGGTGGGACGGGTGGCTGGGGAAAAGCGGCTGGAGCGTGTCGAGCTTCGCGAGGGGAGGGGGTTAAGCCAGTGTGCACTGCCGGGGGGGGTGGGGCTTGGGAGGGAGGCAGGGTAGGGTGAGTGGGGAGTTGACGAAGGGGGGTCGAGGTCGCGTGCCCCCCCCCCCCCCCACCCACCGGAGGGGGGGGGGCGACACAGGTGTGTTGTGGGGATTACATGGGTTGTGACAAGCTAGTAAGGTTAGGTGGGATTGGGGGGGTGTCGTATGGCTAGGTAGGGAAAGGGGACAGTATAAGGCTGCGAGGGGGGCGAAGCAAAGTGTATAGTCTCGGGAGGGTTGAAGGGGTCGGGGTGAAGGAGCGCGGGGTGAGAGTGACGGGAGTTGCGACGAGGGTAGATTTGGAATGAGGCGCCAGGGGCCAAGGCGGAGAAGGTGCATGTGGGGGTTGAGTGTATGGGTATAGAGGGAGATGGTGATGAGGAGGTGGCGTCGGGGGGAAGGGGATAAACAGGGGTTGTGAGCGGCAGTAATGTGTACGTGAGCATGTATAAGAGTCGTAGGGAGGTGGTTGGGCTAAGTTAAGGGGGGTTGAGGGAGCTATGGGGTGTCTAAATCGCTGCAGGGCGGCAAAAGGAGCGACTGCGTGGACTAGTGGGGAACGAATGAAGAATAGGGCAAGTGGAGAAGTGGCTGCGTGGAGGAAACGGGGTGTGATGGTGCGAAATGGGGATAGATTGGTGTTGTGGGTAGCCGGGGAGAGGGGGCAGTAGTAGGAGGCACGGCAGGGTGGTGTTGTGGGTAAGCGGGGGGGCTGAGTTGCGTGCAGCGGTGGATGAGGGGGACGGCCTGGGAGGCTTGGTGTAGCAGGTAGGGGGGTGAGTGGGAGTTGGCTGGGGTAGAAGGGAGCGTTGGTGAATTAGGGTGGGGGTGCCATGGTCGGGAGAAGGTGGTTCGAGGGGGGGATGGGGGGATAGGAAGCAAGCAATGTGGGAGGTATTGATGAAGGGGTGGGTTGAGAGGGGGTGGGTGGTGAGGTGGGCAAAGTGGAGTGACGGATGGGGCAGGTTGAGCGCTGTGCCAGGGAAAGGCGGAGAAGGGATGATGTGAGTCGAGGGGGGGTGAAGGGTGAGAATTGTATGGGTTGGTGTCAGTAGGTCGCATTGGGAGCATGATTGGGTAGGTGCGAGAGGGAAGATTGTATTGGGGGGGTAGGGGGGTGGCACCCCCCCCCAGCGGTGTAGTACGTAAGAAGGGTGGGGGGGTAAGAGATGAGGGGTAGGGGAAGGGAAGAGTAATTGTAGGTGGAGGGGTCGTGCAGTGCCTAAACAATTGGGATTGGCAGGGAGGAAAGGAGACGGAAGGGTGTGATGGAGGGTAAGAGGGAGTAGTTCGGCTGACACAAGGGATAGAGGGAGAGTGGTAGCATGTGGGGGTCGGAGTTGGGGTGCCGTGTCAAGGTGTGGGCAGGGTGGGGTGTACGAACGGTGAACAGGGGTGAGGGGGGGGCGACGCGGGGCACGTGTGGGAGCGAGGGTCTGGTTGGCAGTGTGGGTTTGGATGACTGGTGCGGTGGGTTAGGTGGGCGGGGGCAAAGAGGAGAGAGGGGGGTTAGTGCAAGTTGGGGTGATGGGGTATGGGGGAGAGGTGGTGGGAGAAGTAGCATGGATGGTAGAATGGGAAGGCGTGCGGGTGGAGGGATGAGGAACGGGGTGGAGTTTAGATAGGAGTGTTTGGTAGAGTTAGGTATGAGGGGTAGTGGGTCGGCTAAGGGGGGGTTGGGTCGAGTAGTCGGGCGGCTTTTGGCGGGTTCGCCGTTTTAAAGCGTGATTGTCTGGTAGAGGCTAATGAGGCTCAGCCTGTTTTTGTATTGCATGCGATTCATCTTGCTTTGTTCCTATGTAATTTTTACTTATTTTTCTTCTTTTTACCATAATTATTTACATTTCTTCTTTCCAGTTCGTGTGTTTCTTATTTTTTTTCTTTCTATTCTCCTCTTTCCTTCTTTCATTCTCTTGTACCCTTTCTGCCTTTTTTTTTTAGCGTTTTTATTCTGGTACTTGCAGTACAAAGTGTCTGCATCAATATGAACTAAGCTCATTACCACATCTAACCTTAAATCATTATGCCAAAGAGTATAGTGAACCCCAAATGAGTATCATAGCCATCTCCTATTCTTGGAATTCATCTACAAAATGTACAACAAATATCTTGCCTCCCCTTAATTGTAGTTACAAATTTAACATCTCAATACTAACCACCAAAAAGTTAAATCTTGTGACATCAAATCCTTTGGTGAGAAGGTCTACAGCATTAGAGTCTATGTGAATCTTGATAGCTTCTATCAGTCTTTTCATAGGCAATCTCTGATGAAAATGAAATCAAAATTTTGATATGCTTGGTCCTAGAATGTGTAACAGGATTCTTTGGATAACACTTCTAGTGATTCATTATCATTTGGTTTTGGGTTGTTCTGAAATTAAAACCATAATTCCATCATCTAATTCTGTATCTTAGTACTTGCACCAAACAACAGTTAGCAGCTACAACTTATTCGGCCTCAGTAGTAGAATTTGCCACAATAGTCTTGCTTTTCTTGCATTGCCAAGATATAAATCGTCTCTAAGAAATTGACAGTCATTATTGTTGATTTCTGTCAAGGCTGGCTCCTTCCTAGTCACTGTCTGAGAAAGCTTCTAGTTCAAAAGGTAAATCCCTAGGATTACATAAACCTAATTTGGGTTGGATGTTTGAGGTATCTAAAAATCTTTTTATGCATTTAAGTGTGAAGCTTTTGGTTTATCCAGTGAATTAAATTCTCGCTACAGGCACAAAACAACAAACTGCTGTCTGGCTTGATTGCAGTCAAATACTCAGGGAACCAATCATAGCTCTTTAGACAGGTACATCCACATCTTCACCATCTTCGATCCTTGAAGTGGCTCATTAGTCTCAAATAGGAGTGTAGTTGTTTGATGGACAAAAAATCAATTCTTAAGGATGTAAGCTACTTATTGTCCTGACTATAAAGATTCCATCAGGTTGTTGTTCACTTGAAGTCCCAAAAAGAAAGTGGTTCACCATTGGAGCTCTTTTGGAATCTCTTGTGCATACAGTCTTTAAACTCTTTGACCATTGACTTCTTTGTTATAGAGCGAAAAATAATGTCATTCTACTTACACTTGGACTACATAATGTCACCTCTTATTCTTCTTGATAAAACAATGTTTTGTCTATGGTACCTATCCGGAAACATTCTCTATCAGAAAGAAGAAAGTGTCTCATTACCAAGGCTCTAGGGGCTTGAGAAAACCTAAAGAGATTTGATCACCTTATAGACTTTGTTTGGATGAGCAGGATCAACAAAGCCTAGAGGTTGATGGACATACACCTCCTCTTCAATAGTGCCATAGAGAAATGCACTTTTAACATCCATTTGGTAGACAGTAAATCCCATGTATGATGCAAAGGCTAAAAATAACCTGATTGCCTCTATCCTGGCAACAGGTGCAAAAACCTCATCATAATCTATTCCTTCCTCCTGTCTAAACCCTTGTGCTACAAGCCTGGCTTTGTTTTTTACAACAATACTTCTCTCATCCTTTTTATTCTTGAAGACCCATTAAGTGCCAATTGCCTTTTTCCCAGATGACAAATCAACAAGTATCCAAACCTTTTGTAATTTGAACTGCAGCAATTCCTCTTGCATTGCTTCAACCCAGCTTTCATCTTGTAAGGCTTGTGATATATTCTTGGGTTCTTCTTGGGAGAGAAAGCATGCTAACAAATAGTTCTGATGATCTTTGTGATTAGTTCTATTCTGTTTGGAGATGTAGCTCACCAATGCTTGTTGTGCTGAAGAAGCCTTTTGAATCTTTCCTCTTGTTTGAACTGCTGACTTAGGATCTCCTAGAATTTGATCTTTTAGATGATCCTTATGAATTCTGAGTGTGGGAATAGGACTGACATTAATGGTGGCATCCATATTGTTGAAATCAGCCACTGCACCCACAGTCTCATCATCATAGGCTCCATTGAATATGCCATCATTTGAAAATGCATCAAAATCATCTTCTAAATCAGGCATAGTTGGATTAATAGGTAAATCAGCATTAGGGAGAGTAGATACATCAATATGTATTTTTCTTCCAAGATAGATAAATGATGATTCACCAACATTTGCACCTGTGGGGGTACTAGCAGCACTAACATATGGCGTAGTAGCAGTACTAACAGATTACCTACCAGTACTAAGTTTGTTAAAACTGGTAGTCTGAGCTACCCTCTTTTGAGATGCAATAGTCCTCTTTTCTTCTTCAAAATCTTGTCTTGTTGCATCATCCAGAGCTTTAGCAATCACTTCTTGAGCAATCATCTTCTCAAGTTCATCATGCAAGACTTGTACATCTTCTGTCATCTGATGTTGTCCTTCCTTGTTAGCAACATCTTCTGAATCCTGTACATCATTGACTTTAGGAGAGCTTTCATAAGGTTTTTTTTTTTGTTTTCCCCCTTTTGTGAGCTGCGAGGCGCAACATCTTCTACTGGAATCCTTGTCCTATAAGGGTGTAGTGGAAGCAGTATGTATTCCTGAGAAGGTTCTTTATCTTTTCCTGATGAACCTGCAACATAAGAATCTTGTGTACCTGCATCCACATTAACTTGATTTTCTACACTAACAGGAATATAGTTCATTGAATTGGTTAGAAAATCAAGATCAAACATCTAATTAGGACCAGTTCTTGTCACATTTGGTTGATCTTCTAGAAAATCAATATGCAGATTCTCTTCTACCCTTTTGGTCCTTTTGTTGTATACTCTAAAGGCTTTACTAGTGGTAGAGTATCCAAGCAAATAACCTTCATCAGATTTCCCATCAAATTTGCCCAAGGAATCTAAGGTGTTTAAAATGGTCAAGAGGCCACAAAAGGTTCATAAAAACTAATTAATAGGTGAATTAAATATTAATAGTTCATAAGGTGTCTTATTTTGAGGTTTGGTCACTAATACCCTATTCAGTACATAGCAGACAGTATTAACTGCCTCTGCCCAAAATGGAATAGGTAAAAGTGAGTATGCTAACATAGTTCTAGCAGCCTCAATTAGGGTCCTGTTTTTCCTTTCTGCAACACCATTCTGCTGTGGAGTTCTAGCCACACTAAACTCCCTTTTTTATTCCTTTCTTAGCACAAAATTCATTCATAGCATGGTTCTTAAACTCTGTCCCATTATCAATCATAATGATTTTAAAAATTATGATTCCAATTGGTTTTCTAAGCCTATGATAAATTTAACTAAGGATTTTAGATGTTTCATCCTTGGTAGCTAAGAAAAATACCCAACTAAATCTGTTGAAATCATCAGTCACAACCAAACAGTACCTTTTCTTGTTTCTACAGAGACAGGTCTAAATAAGTCCATATGAAGTAATTCTAGGGGCTTTCTAATGATTCTTTCTAACTTGGCCTTATAGGAGGCCTTATGTTGCTTACCCTTTTTGCAGGCAACATAAGTGTGGACATTTACAAAAACTTTTGAAGGTAAGCCTCTAACTAGGTGACCTTTAACAAGTTTGTTTATATTTTTGAAATTTACATGACCTAATCTCCTGTGCCATAATTTAGACTCATCTGCTATTGCATTTGCATATAAACAAGTTATACCTCCAAAGGGAACAATGTTCTTTAAATCTAAGCTATACACATCATCCTTTCTAGGAGCTCTAAGTACAACTTGACTTTCATCAAGAAGCTTAAAGCTAGGAGACAGGATAAGGCATTCAGTCTTAGTAAAAAGGACACTATTTTTCTTGTCACACATTTGTGAGACAGAGAAAAGGTTAAACTTAAGTTCATCTACAAAATAAACATCATCAAAGTCTAAATTAGCAGTTTTGATTTTACCTTTACCCGTTATTTTACCTCCTTTGGGATCACTTCTAAAAGCCACAAAGCCTCCATTGTAATCTTCATAGTCTGAAAGATAAGCTTTGTTGCCAGTCATATGGCTAGAGCAACCACTATCCACCACTGCATGATCCTATAACAAGATCTCTGGATTGCCCTGCACAAAAAGTAAGAGAATTAGTATCTCTTAGGGACCCAAGCCATTACAGACTTGGAAATCCCTTTTGGGTCAACATACTCAACCTTCTTGAGCATGAATGATCCACTGTCTTTGGACACATGATCCAAGTAATTTCCCTTAGGCCTCTAAACCCACATTGACTTTCTAAGGTCAGTATCTATCTTACCTTTACCAGTATTAACTACTGATCTTGTCCCAGGAGTAGTCATATTTTGAACCCAAAAAGTTTTAACATCTTGTTTTAAGTCTTTTGGTCTAAAAGCTGGTTTTGTGTAGTAAGACCTCTTGATAGGTGAATATGAGCCTTTTGGTCTTACATTGTCCATTCTTGGGTAAATTGGTCTAATAGCACCACCAGTTTGTGCTATTTTTGGGGCAAATGGTCTAACAGTACTAACAGGCCTAGCAGTACTAACTGGCCTAGCAGTACTAACTGTGTGAACTGCCCTTTTCTCATTTTGCTTAACAGGAGTAATCAAACCTGTTCTTGTTAGTACTCCTGATGGGGTACAAAGTCTGCTTAATAGGGTTATTTTGAAATTTTTTGATGATCTAACCACTCTTTAGTATTATCTCATACTGGTTTGTCCACCCTTGGACCAGTATTGACCACAGTTTTAAGCTTAGTTTTGACCTGTTTGTCATGGAATAGTACAATCTTTGATCAATTTGTCAAGTACTTTTACAGAAACAAAGCAGGCTTTTATTTTCTTAAATCTAATTCCTTGTTTCTGAGAAGTTTGACCAATTTTATCAACTCTAGTTTTAACTGTTTGAGTCTCATTAGTCTTAACAGGACTAACTGTTTGCACTTTAGACACATCTCTCATATGAGTTCCCAATCCTCAATGATAACTTTATCTCTGTTAACTGATTCATAAACTGTCTTAGGTTTTTGAGTATTTGTTTCATTTGTTTTACCTACAATCTCACATGTTTTAGTATTAAGATCAGTTGTTTTTGACTCAGTTATTTTCTTCCTAATGGCATATCCATCTAAACCTACAAATGATATTTCAGCTCTTGGGGTTAGGAAGTTCCCTGTTATAGGAGGGGGAACAACATGATACCCATCTACTTTAGAAAACATATCATTAGCTGGTGTGGACTCTTCATCACTAGTTCTGACATCAAAAACACTCAAACTAATCTCACTATCAGTTTCAGAATTGTTACTCATTTCATTCAATTGTATGCCATATCCTAAACTAGTTTTATCTTTTTAACCTTCATTTGTATTGTGTAATTCATCAGCTCTTGGAATTGTTTCTTCCTATTTTTCTATCTTTAATTTTAACTCATCTCTTTCCTTAAAAACTTTCTCTAATTCCGGTTAAGGTTGTTAATTTTATTTATTGCATTTAAGCTCATAGTTTTGAAACTCATATTTTTCACCCCAAGCCAGTTCATTCTTTGCATGTCCAAGAATTCTAGATTCTAGAGATTCTAAAGCTAACTCATAACCTTGAATTTCTAGTCTGGCTCTGTTATGTTTTTCTCTTTCGCTATCATAGTTCTTTTGAAGAGTTTTAAAAGATTCAAGACATTGTTTAGAACAGTTTTGTATCTCTTTGTCAGAAGAACTTGATGAGCTTGAGGAGGAGATGGCCATCTTACTGGTTTGATTGTAAATCTGCTTCAAATAATGGAGTTCTTCTTATTTAGAGTTTCCACACAAGCTCTGATACCACTTGTTGGATCGTTTACTGAATAGATCTTAACCTTTAGCTTGTAAAGGGTTTGTTTCTTTAGATAATTCTAAAGCAACAATAATGAAATCATGATTTGAACATATTGATTATGCGAAAACTAATCAATAATGCTAAGAAGAACAATTTAAGAATCACAAAAAGAACTTTATTATCTTATTCTTGAAATCGGCCTAGTTACAGATTACAAACTATGATTGAAATAGATCTCTATTTGATCCTGTGTAGTAGTACTATATCTACTAAACTTGTCTTGGGTTCCTTTTATGACTAAGGAAACCCTATTGGGCTTTACAAAACGCGTTCAAAAGATCATGCAGATCCTTTCTAAGATATCTCATGATTTCTTATAATCGGTTACTATCTTTTTTATACTAACAGGTACTAACTATTGACTTAGTACTATAAGTTTGTACTGCAGTACAAATTACAAACTTAGCGGTACTAAACTAATATAACTACGGTACGAAGTCAAAAAATGGCATAATTCCAACAATGTGGAATTGCAACTCCCTTGTACGTTACTAGCTATGATATATGATGATTATTTGTCTAAGACGTGTGGCATGCTGTTAGATTTCATTTTCTAGCTCAGTGAAAGGCTTTTCTATATGTTATGTTGGCTAACTTTTTATTTCATTAGTTCTGATTGATTGTCTCTCAATTCCATTTCGTTTACTATATATGTTTGATCTATCTGTTTCGTTTATATTGTTCACCGAGCTTAAAGCTCAGTCGAATTTCCTTTTTCTCTGCTGGCATGGTAATAATAGGGCAAGCTGGTTTATGAGTAAAAGGATTTAGGAAGCTCTAGTGGACCAATTGATGATTGCTTTCCCATTTCTTTTTTTAGTCATTTGGACATTGAAGCTGCGATTTATCTTTCGATTAGACTTTGGAGATTATACTTTTGTTCGCTTTGGAAGTCCATGATGTATTTGACAATTTATTTTTTATTTTTCTCGGTGGAACGTGTTGGACCATTGTATTGAATAAGTCTTTGCTTGGCTTTGTTTGAGCCATATGTGTGTACATTTGACCCGTCTCGGGTGGGGTGTTACAAAATATAAGCGGCAAGAAAAAGACTTACCACCATTCATGATTTCTTGAATCTTTTATCACAGAGAGCAACTCGGTTTCTATTACGTGTGTTGTTGAATTACACTGCAAATATTTAAAAACTGTGTAATATAATAACAATAAATTCTATTTTAGCATGAAAAATATTACTAAAGTCTAGAATTCTAGGAGAAAGATCAAATGAGTAATTTTTTATGGGGTGGGGTAATTACTATAAAGTTGTAAGAGTGTATTATCAACATAATTCTTGACATATAATGCCTGCCTTGCGATAGATGGAAGTGGCCTTCTTTTGTCATTCACTTTGCTCATTTATAAACTGCAAAGAGAAATTACACTCTCGGTTGATGCACCAAAACTTGAAAAGAGCAATAGATTTCAGACGAATGACAAGAGCAAGTTTTGACCTGATAATGCCCCAATGCATTTGTGATTGCCACGACATCACCTTTACAGAGTTGGTAAATGCCAGCATTCAGTAGATGTCCTCTAACCCCATATTTTAGCAAGTTACTGTTCATAGACTGCCGAGCTATCTCTTTATAAATTTCTATAGCTTTCTGGTATCTGGAGACAGATAGTAAGGTTATTCGTCTACATGTTCATATGATTATTATGGGTGTTGGAGCCAGTTAACACTCTACTTCTGTTACCATTACTATATAAAACACCGATGATATATCTGGTGGCATGTTTTATACTGTATGATATAAAGATTGGTACAATAAATGTAATGATCCAAATTAAAAGATCGCAAGTTTACCTTGATGGTCTCGTAGTGATTCCATCCAACCTCATATGATAGTTTACCCAACAAACAATACTTGTGTCTAGCAGTAAGCCTCAAAACCCTGGTTTGATTAAAAACAGGTTAAGCATATAATATGCAATTTGTAAACTGCTTTACAAAAACTGTTTCTATGAGATACGTAAAAAAATGTTCAATAATAGATTAAGGTACTCACTTAAGATTCAATAGAAGGACAAAATTAGCAACATAATCAAACTTTCAGCTGTTTACTAAGCCTTTCAGCATTTTAGATTTGGGAGAGTTGTAAAAGGGGAACCTTGTTAGATAGGTTCTGCAATTTGATGGTGTGGCAGTGAAAATCATTGATGGTTAAAAATACATATTTCTATTGTAGTCCATGGTGGAATTGAAACCATCCACCATGTGGGACGCCATGTCGATCCATAGTGTGCCTTGCAGATCACACCCTTGAACTCTCAGGTTGGGTAAGACGAAGCTAGCTTATCTCAAAAGAAATTCATCTTCTTTGGCCACCGTAGATACACTCTGCGGTTTTCTAGCGGGGCTAGAAAGATTATACATATCTATTAACGACCATCTAACTTTGCCACATATCCAACAATCCCTTTCTCACAAAAAGCATGAGAAATTGGTGGATGAGTTACTGGATCGATCAATGAGTCTTTTGGATGTCTATGGCTTTGTAAAAAATGCCATGAAACAGGTAAAAGACCACATAAGAAATACTCAGTCAGCTCAGAAGGAAAAGGAGGGTCTGAACTTCAATTCTTCCTCACTCAAAAAAATAAATGAGGCAAAAAAAACTCTTTCGGCCCTATTGATAACAAGATTTAGAGCCTCGCGCTCTTCTCCCGCATGCTACACAACGTTCTCAAATGTGCGCAATAATATCCTTGTTTCCCTATTCACGTAAACATAAAAAATTAAAATCAATCATATGAAACAAAATAAAACACACCTATAAAATATTAATTGTTGTTAAATCCATAAGGTGAAAAATTATTTTTTGATCTCGACAAACGAAATACGCCCATTTTGAATAATACATCTCCATCTTGGCCTTTGTTTGGTACCTGCAATGACAGCAGTTTAAAAAGACTTAGTATGATATAAAATGGCAATCGTACGACACATGCGATAATACATTGACATCAAAAATCGAAAATACACCACCTAGGGTGCGTGGCCAACCGCGGCTATTATTTGAATCCCGTGTAACACGAATGTTTCTTGACCGTGTGTCTTAGAACCTGTAACTATTAATAGGATATAATTAGGACAATGGAGATGAATTTTAAGGTATAACAGTTACCAACCCACTAATTTAGTTTTGAATAAGCATATAAGCATTTCATGTTACCTCGGCTTTACTAAACTCTATTTTGTCAGCACGTTCTTCGGCGGTAACGGAAGAAATTGTTTTTCCGGTCGGCTTAGCTGTCCCAATTCGTCTATTTGGGGTCCTGTTTAGAAGAATTGAAGGTTAGTATCTCGATTACAATATACGTAAATCGCAATAATGATTGTGTACCAAGTTTTTTAAGATACTCACTTTTAAATATGGTCAGTCCCAACCACTCAGGTTGCAGTCACCTAGTCTCTCATCATCGCAATTCTATATGTATGGTACACACAGATCACTAAACATTAATATAATAACAACCGTTGAAACCCTTTCGTAACAAATTATACCAGCCTCAAAGACAAAAAACAACAAAACTGATTCGATACCTCATTCTCGGGAATAATTATATCATACGACAATGATTCGGTAACATGTAAGCCATCCAAGTCATCACCACCCCTTTATGTGAAGCTCGATCTGGATGAAATCTCAACAATGCACACTTATAAGTTGCACGAACCTGAAATCATCATCAAGAATTAGTTGGTATATACAAACCAATTTTATACAAATGTAGTGCATCATATTCAGAAAACATCCGAATCCAACATACTTCTATCCTTCGCATTCAAGTCATGAAATCTTT
The DNA here is from genome assembly GCA_026074375.1 of Tanacetum coccineum. NCBI lineage: Eukaryota > Viridiplantae > Streptophyta > Magnoliopsida > Asterales > Asteraceae > Tanacetum > Tanacetum coccineum. The sequence continues at coordinate 35,417 of BQNB010019418.1, read as the reverse complement.
TTACCGCTCCCTAATAATAACAAACAGAGAATTCTGGTTTTCCTGCTAAATCTTCCATCAAGAAAAACTGCAGCCATGTTGATTACTATAATCAATTAATAAAAGATGGAAGCATTTTCATTATTCAATAGATAAAATATCAAATTAGTTAAATATTAATTACCTTTTGACTAAACTATGCATTAGCATATGGATATAATCCGATCCTAATTAAAAAAAACAGTGTAGGCACAAATCAATATTTAGAAAAAAACATAGCATACAGTTTGTAATATGTGTTTCAAAAACTGTTCCTATGAGACAAACTTGTTACATGTGCATTTACTTTTGTGAGTTTCATGCCAACATATAACTTCATAAAAGTGGCTACATAATTAACTCATGAAGTAGATTTATCTTTAAAATCAATAATAAAAATTGAACAAATATATAAATTAAAACTAAAAAATATTAACAAACCTCATACTCTGAACAATCATGGTACACCAGATCGCTTTGTGATGTAAATGCCACTAATCGAATATGAATATGTATAAAAACTGGCACGTATGTATTAGATTTATGAACCCTAAGGGTGTTTAAAAGTCACGTATATCAACATGGTTTTTTTTATGAAAATCTAGATTTGGAATAATATGGAAAAATACGATGATAATTATAGAGTTCTAAGTATGGAGATATATCTTATGTTTTTCATAAAAGATATCTTCTAAAAGATATACTTTAGAAGTTATAATATATCTTTAGAAGTTATATAAATGTAGTATGATACCTAAATCGAAAGTGATAATATATGAATAATGTTTTGTAAAGTAAAATACAAATTACCTATTGGCTCAGTTAGTAATCATTGTTGCATCTAAACCATAGGTCATGAGTTCGAACTTGCCACTCGTAACATTTTTAGAAAAATTTGAAATTTACATGCAAAAAATATTTATGTATCTGAAATATTATAAATAAATCGAAAATTAAATGCTAAATATATTCAAATTTGAAATTATTTAAAATTATTGTCTTATATGTGCCATGTCATCGTTGTTTGCGTCATGTCATAGTTGAGGTGGTGTTGAGTCACTAATTTCATATTAATCCAATCCATAGTTAGCCCCATATTTAAGTTTGAGAATCTATTCTAGATATATTATTATATATATATATATATATATATATATATATATATATATATTATTATACATCTTAAATATATACTTATAATTATATATCATATATATATATACATATTCATTGATAAAGTCAAATAAAAAGACAAATATTCGTGAGAGGATAAAATGTTTTTTTTTTTTTTTTAAAATAGTTATCAAAAATTTGAATAAAAATTCCACAAGATCGTGTATGTTGGTGCATGAAAAAGTTGTAAAGGAAGTTTTTCTAAAAGTGGATAGTTTTGCCGAAACTTTTTTATTAAAAAAACCGTTTGTGCATTAAATCGGTTTTTTGTGCATCAAAAATTCGTTTTTGTACCCAACTTTTTTTTTTGACTTTTTGCATTCAAAATTTTATTGCGCATCAAAACTTTAACAAGTCGAAAAATGTGTGCATCCAAAATTTTTTTGTGCATCAAAAAGATTTCTTTTTTTGCGCATTAAAAAAAACGTATAAAAACTCTAATTGAAAATTTTCTTTTACAAAGTTTTATTGCACAAAAATACCTGATTTAATGGAATTTTTTTAGAATTTTTGAGAATTTTTTGAAAAAAAGTTTTCTTTGTATTTCTTCTCACGAATATTTGTCTTTTTATTTTAAAACCTTCCCTCTATATAATATATATATATATATATATATATATATATATATATTTATATCATTATATTTATATATATTTATATATATTTTAATACTTAATATAAACAAGCGTTTCATTTGAGAGACTAATTTTGTGATTGGAGAAGATTTTGATGTTTTTTAATCTATTACTAAGCTCCCACTTAACATGGCATCGTAATGTAGTACATGATTAAGTGGGGAGTGCATCGAGTATTTTATTGATTACTTTTACAGAATATATAATATATATATTTATATTACATATACATATATATATATGAGTCTATTTTAATTGATTTCATATATATATATATATATATATATATATATATATATATTATTTATATATAATATATATATATATATATATATATATATTTAAAAAGCGTTCATTTGAGAAGACTAATTTTTTGTGAGAAAGTACTTTGAATGTTTTTTATTCATCACTAAAAGCTCCCCCTTCATGTGCATCGTAATCGTTAGTAATGATAAGTGTGGAATGGCATCGAGTCCATTTTTATTGATACCTTGTCTTATACATTAAGATCAGGTTAATACATTTTCTCCCCTTATCCAAAATGTTAATCTCTTGATATTTTGTGATATCAATTGATTTACCGTTCGATGGACAACATATGTTTTCTGTAGAATGGAACTTATTATTGCTCCCCCTCAACTTGTTGAGGGTTATAAGATGGTGCTGGTACAATTATTTGAAAGATTTGAATTTACTAAAAAAATTTCTTGTAAAAATTTGTACTAGAGCAATCTTATTTTTCACCAAAAAATCTACACTACGTTTATTAATTATATTCACTAAGATAAAATTATCTACGAGGATTGACCTTATAAGATAAGAACAACATATGATAAATCATATGGTCCTTTGAAGCAGCCGTAAGTCACCCTCGTATGGTCTTCCACCAACAAATCTCTCCAAGCTCCTTATTAACCTTCTTTCTTTCAAGAGGTTGTCAATCTGATCAATCTGATCTTTCTCTGTCCAAGCACTCTTCGGCATTGCTTCAACTTTCTTTCCAAGTTACGAAAGTCTTTGCTTCAAACTTCAAGTATGAAACAGATTCAGATACATATGTAACTTGAGCTTGTATGGTTGGTGATGTCGGTGTTGAAGTTGTCTTAGCTTCCCCCTAAACCAACAATCCTTTCTTGAGTAGATTCAGAACCTTTTTGTAAGCCGCATCAAGCAATCTTAATGTATAAAGCCTAGATATCTGAAGCACACAATTAACCCTTTTAAAAATTTGATACCACAACACCAAAGTTAATTAAGTACCAGATGAGCGCATTTCTTTCTTCAGGATAGTGATGATATAAATTGAAACACCAAAGTCAACTAAGTCTCGGATGTCACAATTATTCCCTCTAAATAGTCAAAATGATCACTCCAAAGTCAACTAAGTCTCGAAAGTAGACATTTCTTCCTACAGGATACTGACAATCTAAAGGAATCATCATACCTATGTGTACCTCTTCTATCAAATATATCTACTTCTTTTAAGAATAAGCTCAGAGATTGACCGGTCGGGTAAAACATTAATTGAATCAGACAGAATTCTTCTTACGTTTTAAATAATTATACTCCCAACACTTCCCCCTAGGGACTCAAATGATACATACTGACTAATGATGAGATGTCTCTTCCACCATGTGATTGAAATAGTGCACCCAAAAGATTCAAAAAGGCCTAAAATCAAAAGAAGTTAACCTCAAAAGACAAAAGAAGCTAACCTCAAAAGAAGGCCAAGGACACTATCAAGTATACATCTACTCCTTCCCCCTTGCTGGTTTCGATACCTCGGAATCAGCAAAACTTTATACGCACACATACTCGAGATCGTGTTTTAAGAATATATAAGCTTAGATCTATTCCGTGAGAATCAACTTCAAGGCTTTTAAAACTATGAAAGTATTTCCAAGCATTCCTAAGTCTTTACAAACTATGAGGTGTTGGCAATATTGATCGAATGTCGTTTAAAGCCTATACTCACTAGGTCTCATATTTCAAATAAGTCCCTAAAGTTTGAAACAAATGACATCTAAAGCACTTATAGTTAATATAAATTAACTCCCCTTGAAATTGTGATCCGTCATTATCAAAAACTTTATCCATTTATTTCGTGACTTATTTTGAAAGACCGTTTTAAAAGATTATTGGATGACACATTCTCCCCCTCAAATGATGACCCGTTTTCTATTTAAAGAGTTGTTGTCATTGTTTGAGTGGTCGAATTGTGTTTGAAAATCTTTGTGATTGCTGAAAACACTGATTCATTATGAAGACAACTTTTTACCAATAAAAATAAGATTTCTCTTATTTTGACAAATAAATGCACTGATACGTACATTAATTTGTATATAGTAAGCACGGGTTATGTTGCAAAGTAAACACAAGCCTTTGCATAGTCATAAAGTAGACCATGCCCGAGAATAAATTCTCATTGAGAGGTTATGTTTCCTTTTTGATAGAATACTTGCCTTTAACATGATGACCGGGTTGCTATCTGAAATAATAGCAAGCCATTTGGCATGTTTTGAAAACATTTGGAACTTCTGCTCGAACTTCATTTACAGGCTCGTATCATTATTGAATGACATTTCTAAGACCGTAAATGTTATCGATTTTCAGAAGACATGCCATTATTACCTCTTTTTATATTTTCTCATTTTTTAATTTTTTCTTTGGTTTTTAAAATTTTATATTTTTGTATTTTGTTTTTATAAAAATTTTGAAAAATGAAAAATCTTTTTGGTTTTTATGGTTTTAAAATATATACATATGATACAGGATATTTGAATAGGTACCACTACTATTCATCAACTTCATCTGCCAATTGTTTCAGAGTCTCCGGCGTAAAACTTCGCATTCCCAGCTTGTTGATCAGAAATTCAATTCTATTTCGGCCAAGAGCTTTAGTGAAGATGTCTGCCAGTTGATACTCCGTATTGACAAAGTAAAGTTCGATCACCCCATTCTCAACATGCTCCTTGATAAAGTGAAATCTGATGTCTATATGCTTGGATCTGGAATGTTGAACGTTGTTGCAGCATAAGGCAATAGCGCTTTTGTTATCACAGTACATTGGAATTTTATTGAATCCAAAGCCATAGTCGGTAAGCTGTGATCTCATCCAAAGGATTTGAGCACAACAGCCGGACAAAGCAATATATTCAGCTTCCGTACTGGATATCGCAGCGCTTTTCTGCCTTTTAGACGACCAGCTAACAAGTCTATCACCCAAAAGTTGCATACTACCAGAAGTGCTACGGCGTGTATCTTGACAACCAGCATGATCCGCATCTGCAAATGCTGTTAGAGCAATCGAAGAATCCTTCGGATACCATAGTCCTCGATGTACGGTTCCTTTTAGATACCGAAAGATCCTTTTTACCGCATTTAAGTGCTTTTCGATAGGCCGAGCCTGATACCGGGCACACATGCATATAGCAAATTATAGGTCAGGTCTACTGGCTGTAAGATAAAGGAGGGTGCCAATCATACCATGATAGTGTGACGGATCTACGGCTTTCCCTTCTTTATCCTCATCCAGTTTGGATTTCTCCACTATTGGAGTATCCACTGGGTCACAAGAGTCAAAACCGTATTTCTTTAAATATTCAAGGGCATATTTTGACTGGTTAATAAAGATGCCTCTAGGACTTTGAGAAATGTGTAATCCTAAGAAAAATGAGATTTTGCCTATCATTGACATCTTAAATTTTGAACACATGATTTTAGCAAATAGATCACAAAGTTCAGGTGTAGAAGCATTAAAGATAATATCATCGACATATATTTATACCAGAAGTAATTCCTTGCCTTCCCTATGGATGAACAGAGTAGGATCCACTAAGCCTTTGGAGAAGTCTTTGGATATCAGGAAGGAAGACAACATATCATACCACGCGCGTGGTGCTTGTGCCAGCCCATAAAGAGCTTTTTTCAGCATGTACACGTGATTGGGGTTAGCTTTATCCACAAATCCATCCGGCTGGCTAACATAAACCTCTTCCCGCAGATTACCATTCAGAAACGCAGTCTTCACATCCATTGGGTAGACGACCATGTTCATATGAGCGGCAAACGCTAAAAAAATCCTTATAGCCTCTAATCTTGCAACCGGAGCAAAAGACTCTTCAAAATTAATGCCTTCTTCTTGACGGTAACCACGAGCCACTAACCGAGCTTTGTTCTTTAGAATACCTCTAATCTTGCAACCGGAGCAAAAGACTCTTCAAAATCAATGCCTTCTTCTTGACGGTAACCACGAGCCACTAACCGAGCTTTGTTCTTTAGAATACCTCCCAGTTCATCTAGCTTCACTTTGTAGATCCACTTTAAAGTAATAACCATAACTTTATCTGGGCGAGGTACGAGCTCCCATACTCTAAGTCGTTCGAACTCATTGAGATCTTCTTGCATTGCTTCGATCCAACAGAATTGTGTCAAAGCATCTTTATATGTCTTGGGTTCAACAGCAGTGAGGAAAGCATCGTAGTAACAAAACATAGCTTGCTCATGTAACTGCAGCCTTGTGGAAACTGGTCTATCAAGTTCACCGATTATAGTCTCAAGTGGATGATCCTTAGTCCATTTGCTATTGTGTTCAGAAACTTGGTGATCGGGAGGCACAATTATATGAATAATATATGATGATGAGGATTGATCAGAAGAAACTTTTGGAATTTGTATACCAAAGTACGGATCATTACCCATATGTGTGACTTCAATATCATGGTTGTCTTCTTCAACATCGTTAGGAATGATGGGAGGCGGAGTTTTGGGTGTTGTTTGAGAATTACTTGGTGATGGTGCATCTTGATTAACTATGGTTAAGGAAGGTGTACTGGTTGAAATAGCGGGTTCTGAAGCTACTACTTCATCAATTGGAGCAATGACTTCAGGGGCTAGAAAATAAACACTTGGTGGAGGATTGAATAATTCATCAAACAATGGTTGAAACAGTATATCCCAATCAGTTCTTGAAGGTGGTACAAATGGTGTTGAAGGAGGAGGGTTTGGCATAAGTCCTGAACTGATTATTGCAGGAGTCATTTCATGAAGTGCGGGTCCTGAACTGCTGTGTTCAGAAGCCATCGCAGTCAGCTCATCAAAGTCAACGTGAATGGTTTCAATTATTCGTCTGGTACGTCTGTTGTAAATCCAGAATTCTTTCTTCGTGGGTGCATAGCCAATGAAAATACCTATATCGGCCTTCGGTTGTAACCTGCCCAAGTTCTCGCTATCATTCATTGGGTAGCAGAGTGCACCAAACACATGAAGATACAATAGGCCGGGAGGTTTGTTGTGCAGAAGCTCGTATGGTGTTTTACCGTGTCGAAGGCGTATCATGGAACAATTTTGGGTATAACTGGCTGTAGCAACCGCTTTGGCCTATAAAAATAAAGGAGCTTTTTGCATAAATTAACATAGTGCGGGCTGCTTCAATTAGCGTACGATTTCGTCTTTCAACAACACCGTTTTGCTGTAGAGAGCGGGAAACAGATGTTTCATGAGAGATGCCAACCTTCTCATAATATTCACACAATGTCTGATTAACAAACTCAGTTCCATTATCTGTTCTGATGCGTCGGACGGTTTCCTTAAGTCGTACTTGGATCATCTTTAAAAAATTGATAATAAAAGATGGAGCTTCATCTTTTGATCGCAAGCATTTTACCCATGTAAATCGAGAGTAATCGTCGACAATAACAAGGATGTACTTTTTTACATTTATACTCGCGACACGCATTGGTCCACACAGATGCATGTGCAACAGATAATGTTTTTCTTGATTGGTGTCCTCAGATTTGGGTTTGTGGGTGTGGTCCTTTCTTTGACTACCACATCAAAGTTAGCAAGATGGTGTTTAAGTTTCTTCAAACTCGTGTTAACCATGTTGACTTTAAGAAGTTCTTTTGGAATTCACAGAATTCTAAAGAATTCACAGAATTCTGAGACCAAAAGGCTTGTTCAGCAGATAATTTAGTTTGTGGAACAAATCATGTTGGAAAATCTTTGGGAGGAGGACGCCACATATTCAAGTTGGAGAGTGTATAAGATTATCCCCTCGAGATCCCCATCAATAAATCAAACACTTCTAGATTGCGAATGAAAGCATGCTTGTTGCGAAAGGCCCACTGCGAGCTTGGAAATCACATAATTGGTACCCACGAACATAGATTATGCCCAAGTCCTTCAACGTAATAAACCCTTGAAATAGTAACATTCCTAATCTGATAGTTTCCATAACCCATTATCTTTGCAACTTGATCATTTCCGAATTTGACTGTACCTAAGAATTTACTGATGAAATTGGTAAGCTGAGAGCGATCTACGGTCTATGTGTGCATCGAGCAACGGAGTACAAAATACCTGAGGTCGATTGGGCACACCTGCATTCATTTAGAGAAGTAGATGGAACATTGGTTTTAGTGGATCCCCAGGATTTACTGGGTTCCAGTTTGTTAGAGATATTGGGTTTTATAACCTTAGTTTTGCTAACGGTACTCAGTATTCATTATTCTTCATAGGTATCCTTTGAGTTTATACCAATTAATCACAGGTTTGGGTGTGTTTGATTCAGATTCTAAACTATTGGTTTCCTAGAAGGCACTTCATTAGTAGTGGTAATCCTAGTTAAAGGGTACGCATTTCCTATAACAGTGAAGGTCCGACTGGTAGGTCTCTAAACTATATATATCTTAGTGAACACTTTTCCTGTTGGTTTCCAAATCTCTTTCTTAGATTTTATCTTCTTAGGTTTAGCACGAAATTTCACATCATTCATAGAATTAGAATACACAATTATCAGGAAGACATGCAATCTCACGTTAATACAGAATAAATTAGAATTATAATGTTTCTTGGAATTCTGCAGACAGACAACGATCCATTAACTTTAACGTACCATTCCTTGTATTCAAACTAGTTTAACGTTCTAGAGTGAGCTTTACTTTAATTCTTTGAATTACTACTGGTGTTGCTGAATTATTCCTGTATTGCCTGAAGGCTGGTGATCGCTAGCAATAGCAGAAAGACTTACTCTGTAGAATGCAACACATGCTTGTTAGAAATATGTTTAGGTTCGGTCTGTTTTTGTGTTTTCTGTGGATGTGAGTGATTCGGCAAACCTAACTTTCTTGTCCTTTTTCCTCGGTGTGACCGCAACTAATTAAGGATCAAAATTGTTGATGCTAGGGCAAGTCCTACTTATGTGTGAAAGCAAATCCTGAATAAAAAACAAAAAAAACACTTTGGTATTACCTAAGGCAGACGTTAAAAGTGATCATGAGGATTAATTCGCTTTTTACATGTTCGACTATTTCCTTAAGGACCAAAAGCTTATTCTTGAGTTGGCTTTATTATAAAGATGGAGTGAGCAGTCCTTTTATTTCAACAATTAGGCGGGATTGGTTCATATTATCTTAGAACTTTAGGATCAACATAGTGGGTCTCAATAGCCTCTTTATCTAAAGCTTTTCCTTTAAGTTTCCTTAACTCATTTTTGTAGGGCTATAGGAACCAAACCTTGTTCTGAAGTTTGCAATTTAAATAGATATTTCCCGAACTTTATATTGACTTGTTTGATTTACGCATCAATTGGTCTTTTGATGAACACGGTTTTGGTTTATCGAGTCATAAAAGTTTGAAAAGAAAGAAGGTCATTTGCTATAACGTTCGTTTTACAATGTCTTCTCTAGCAACAAGTTTTGTCACTCTATGTCCAATTCAATGTTAAGAGTCTCAATTTCATCCATGTCCATTTTGACTTTACTATCATCCACATTTCCTTTTAAGGACTTAATTTGCTCTTTCAACTTGACAATGACTGTGTCTTTCTCTTGAGACTGAGCTCTCAATTCACTTAATTCAAACAACTGAGTAAAACTTGGAGCATTTTGATCTAAAACACTGTTTGTCTGTTGAAAAATTTCTTGATTAAGTTGAGAATCAGCTTCCAAAGTGATGCAATGTTTTTCAAGTGTTGTAAACTTTACCAAGGTTTATCGTAAGTTTCTTTTATCAACAACACCTTTTTGTTTCGAGTGTCAAGTTGACGTTCGAGACACTTTTGACATTCATTCACAGTTTCATCAACCGATTCATTCACAGACAATTCACATCAGTTTTACACAATAATGGATCAATGGCTTGTGGCCACTGAGTCGTTCACTTTCACTCAAAAACTTGTATTCATTTTAACTTCATTATTTCTGGACTCCAAGCGATGTTGTTGACAGCCTTTGTTCCATTTTGATTAAAAAACATTTTGGACATCGGCAAGTTCATCAACAAGGTTTTGATTGAAGTTATTGAAGATATCTTTTAATTCTTTTATAACACAGAATAATTTTATCTCAAATCAAGCCTCTTTGTTGTTCAAACCCCACGTGCCCTCTGTGATAGTGTGGCAGTGGTTCTTTCTTTGTCAACAGATCATATAGCAGTATGATGGCCGTGGTTTAAGCTCTTTTAAGACTTAGTATACCCATACTCACTTTAGGAAATTCTTTTGGAACCTCAACTTTGTTGGTTGTGGAAGAAGGAGATGGGTCTAAAGGTGGGACCGAAGTCGCTTTCCAATAGGCATGTTCACTATATAAATCAGATTGTCGAACAAATCGTTTGTTGTAATCGTTATTTATAGTAATACATTAATTAATGGGTTAGGGTTTCACATTTATTTTTTTACAACCATTGGATCTGTTTCTTTCAAAAGCATTTTTGTTCGGGACTCTCTTCCATAAGAATTAATGTCTCATCAGAATCAGGAATCACAAGAGCATCCATTTTAAGAATGACATTCCCGTCATACAGTTTTGGCTTTGACTCCCGAACTTTCTTCAGATAGAAAGGTTTTTCAAAACCGATAGCTTGTTTTGTGGAATGATCACAACAAATTTTGGATTTAGTCATCAAATGAACAGTTTGCGCAGATTGACCTCTTTTGAAAAGTGATTCTCAAGTTGCTTAATTTTCTTTTCTAAAGCAATGTCTCTATCAATATGTATGTTTTCTTCCATTTTTAAATCATTTTTGAGATCAAAAACTGTTTTCATTAAAGAATCCTTTTCTTGCACTTGTTCAAAAAGAGTGTTGCTTAGGATTGTTCAATCTCGGCATACGGTTCATTGATCCGGGGAAAAAACTGTTCTCAACATTTTTCATTTCTTGTATAATCTTGAATCATCTTCTTTATATCTGTCAAGCTCGGTAGTCAAAGCTTTATTGGCACTTTTATATTCCAGATTAACATTGGGTGCAGAGTTCATACTTGGGTATTACTGTTACACTTTGATATATCAGGACATCTTGTTGAGCAGAAGAGTTAGAATTTTGGACAGTTTCCTGTTGTGTTTCACTCAGATACTGAGAATAAGGAATGATATTGCTATTACTAGTTATTTCAGTTTCTGTCTGATTCACATCATTAGACTGTTCAAAAGACGTCCTTATCTGTTCAGAAGACGTCCTTCCTGTTGTGTTTCACTCAAATACTGAGAATAAGGAATGATATTGCTATTACTAGTTATTTCAGTTTCTGTCTGATTCACATCATTAGACTGTTCAGAAGACGTCCTTATCTGCTCACTTTGATTGATTAAATCATAGGCCAGATTATCCGGATTGTGTACCTCAGTGAGTACATCTGAGCCATTCCTGGAAAGATTCATCATGAGAGCAATCTTGGCTGAGTTAAGTTCATCACAATCAGAGTCATAGGCATCCAGATCATCGGCTTGATAAGCAGCATTATGGGTAATGACAGTCTGAGAGGTTTGATTGTCAGGAAGTCCTGGATCTGCCAAAAATGTTATTTCTTCCTCTGTTAAAACTTGACCACTTGCTTGAGCTTGAACCAGCAACACTTTATCATTGAACCACATTTCATCCCTTTTTCTCTTGGGCATAGTACAATGCTTGGAAATATGACCCTCCCCTTTGCAGTTGTAACAGATGACAGTCCGTTGTTTCCCTCTGTTGCTTACACTTGCTCCAGGTGTGTATTTTCTCGTTGTTCCAGCAGTATAATTAGTTTGTCTCCCCTGAACAGGTTGCACAGTTACTTTTCCATTATATATGGTAGCTTGTTGACGAGGGTTTGACGAAGTCCTTAGCTGATTGTTGGTAGTAGGATACCGGGATGTCACAACTGCAGTTAAGAATGACATCATGTGATTGATCGCATCAATTGGATCATCCCCTTTCTGGAACACCGGAACAATTAAACTGGAGTCTGGTTGGGAGAATTCAGATTGTTAATGTTGGTAAGTTGTAGGAGCATATTCCAATTATGGGATGGATGATTGGGAGATAACATTGTGTGTGAACTGAGGGATTGTACTTCATTTGTTGGAATTAAGTGATTGAAAGAGGTGTTGATTGACTGGTTGTGAATTGTTGAGTCTGATAAGGTGTTACAAACTATGAAGACAGATATGGTGAAACATGATGTTGAGGTTGAGAGTTTGGGTAAGTGTGTAGATGAGATTGATAAGCCGACTGAGTTAACTAGTGGAGATGCAACTAAGCAAGAGGATCGGAATTACGTTCATGCATCAAACGAACTTCATTTGCATGTCTTTCGTGTTGTGGCAGTTAGCATGAAGTGATCCAATCATTGGAGTATGCAAGTCTTTGACCAATTTAACATCAGTAACAAATTTGCTCCATTCATCAGGAAGAGTGTTTAAAAACTTGGTGTTAACTTGAAATTGCTCCAATGGCATCTTGTAGATGTTCATATCATTGAGTAGCAGAGTGAACCTCAAGTAGTACTCGTGTAACGACTCTCCTTTCTTGTAAGTGAACTTATCGAATTCATCATACAGCTTACACTCTCGTTCTTGTTTGTTAGATGACGTCCTTGCACTTAGAGTTTAATCTTCTCCCAAAGATCTTTTGCAACACGATGTTGACTCACAAGAGCATAGATTTCAGTTAGAAGGCCTTGGAGAATGATGTTTATTGCTTTGATGTCACAATCAGCTTGAATGGCTTCAGCGGGAGTCAGTTCAACATATTCCTTAAGCCTTGTTACTCCATCCTCAGTGATTGAAGGCCAAACAAGTGGTCCTTTTTCAACAGATGCAAGAATCATTCTTCCATGTGGTCTATTCATCATATAAAGTTCCATTCTGCTTTTCCATGAATCATACAAGTGTTTTTCAAGCATCGGTGGTTTGTTGTCTCCTCCAGAAAGAAGTGACTTATCGGCAAGAGTCGTCATTGTGGTATCAAAAAGATTACAAATTGATCGATCGGTGGTAGAAAGAAATTGTGTTTGGTTATGTGATTGTTGAGTCTTGAAATGAAACTACACGGGATTTTACAATTCTCGACAAAACCGGGAAAACAAGTTAATGTTTCACGGGATTTTACAAGTCAAAGAAATAACCGTATAATTTAGAAATTTGAGTTAGTGTGTCTTAAATGGAATTGACTAGTTCGGTTGACAAAGAAATTAACTAGTTCGGTTCAGCTGGTTCGGCTCTGCTTGTTCGGTTAACTAGTTCGGTTCCAACAGACAAACTAGTTCGGTTCCAAATTAAGTAAACCTCGTTCAGTTCTCAATGAAAATCTAGTTCGGTTCCAAATGAAAATCTAGTTCGGTTCTTCTAGTTCAGTTCCAAATAAAAACAGCTAGTTCGGTTCCAACTAGAGTGACTAGTTCGGCTTACTCGAATTTAGCTCGTTCGGTTCAAACTAAGAGTTATCTCGTTCGGCTATCTTGTTTGGTTGAGCTCGTTCGGTTCCAACTACTACGAAACTCAAATTTAGAAAACTCAAAAAGACATATTTTTTAATGGTTTTTAGAAAAAATTCTTGTACAACTAGTGTTACTAACCCTATAGGAACAATAAAAATGAAAAATTTTAGGTTTTTTAACCCAAAAAATTTGAATCATTATTGTGCTCTTTGTAATAGTTTTGAACACAAAATCAAACACAAAACTAAACACTCACTCCATGGCCTCTGATTACCAATTGTAGGATTCAGTAATCTTATGATATTAAGACAGAACTAGAGAGAGGTGGGTTGGATGGATCTTAGATGAGAGAAAGTAACATAGAAATGGATTTAAATTATATTGATGTGTGTAAAATGGAAAATGAAACAACCAACCTCTCTCCAGGCTAGGAGGGGCTTATATGTACTACATGGATGGGGCCCATGGGATATGATGGGCTGCCATTGGCCTTAGGCCGGACTAGATTACTATCTAATCATTACACTAACTACGGAGCTTAAGACTGTTACAACTTGGAAGTGATCCGACACTTTTGTGTTTCAAACAATGTTTAAGGAAATGGCAGGGCAACAGTGTACAAAAAAAGAAAAAGAAAGAAAAAATTGAAAAAAGTATAAAAAGGTGAAACAAATATACGTGTTGCCATTTTGCTTATGTTTAGGTCATTATAGTGTCAAGAAAAGCAAAGAAAGAGTTTGATGTAGAGTATTGTACATCTTTGTCCAAGTGTGGTCGAGTCTTTGGCTTAACAACCCAATCAGCGTGTACTCCTATAAATAATTAACTCACCACTCACCCTCCATGATTCACTAAAAGCTACCTCGGTAAAGAGATCCATATGTTTCAGTTTCCAATATTATTATCTTACACCTATACCCGACAACCCTTAAAGACCTCTTTGATAGTAATTTATAGATGCTTACGCCATAGCGGTAGAGGTTTGATCCTTTATCAAGCCTATGGTAATTTATATGCTACGACGGGTAACGAGTGTGAAATTTTTCATTTCCCATATTGTTACAATTCATTATACACCCAAGAGATAAAGAGAATCCAAACACTTATTGTGAGGTGCTATTGTAAAATTTCCATGCTTTTAGCTATAAGGTCTAATTGGTTGTGCCATAAATATCTTTAAAGAGTAGGTTAAATACCCCCGATATTGCTATTGACTAGGTAGAAAAGCTTATTTGCTTGGGGATAAGCAAATCCTAAGTGTAGGGGTATTTGATAAGGTGTTATTTTATGCACTTTTTTAGGGTCATTTTATGCACTTTTCAGGGTCATTTAACCTCTTAAATCATGAAAATATCTCCAAAATACGTACTTAATCGTTTCTTTTAGTGTTTTTGGCACTTGGATGGCTTTTGGAAGAAATACATGTGACTTTGGCTCATTTGGAGAAGAAATGGACAAGATTACAACTCTACATTCAAGTCAAAGAAGATTATTGATCACAATGTGTGGAGACTGCGTTAGTAATACTAGTGACGCCATCTGGACTTCAAGGGGACGCCGTCTGGATTATTTGTGATGGCGTCAGGATTGTAGCCGACTTAATGAAAGCCTAGATGACTCAGCGAAGCGACGGCTTCAGGAATTTGGTGACGCCGTCAGAAATATTTTCTTATAAATACAAACTCAATTTTAGGGTTTTAGATTTACAAAAAAGGTAAAGTCATAGAGGAA
This sequence comes from Tanacetum coccineum, assembly GCA_026074375.1. Classification (NCBI taxonomy): domain Eukaryota; kingdom Viridiplantae; phylum Streptophyta; class Magnoliopsida; order Asterales; family Asteraceae; genus Tanacetum; species Tanacetum coccineum. Next base: position 20,162 of record BQNB010019418.1, on the reverse strand, counting down.
CGAATTGTAGCAGATTTTGGGAGTATTTTAGGGTTCCCCAACCCTCTTGTATCATCCCTACTTGCATGTTTTGATCTAATGAAGTTGTTTTGTCTCTTAACATTTTAATATGTCTTATTGTTTGATTGGTTATTGTTCTTTGCTTATCCTTAACATGCTTGGCTAGATCTTTTAAGTGTTTGCTTATGATTTCATCTAAATTATTATGTAGATCTTAATAATATTGCTTCTTTTTATATGTGTGCGTGTTAGGATCTAGAACACTAGCTACTTAATTGACTGCGACGATGACTAAAGTAACACGATTGTGTAGAAAGGATTCTGGAAAACTTATAATATCCTTTGGGGGTCTTGGATGATTAAAGAATAAAAGATAAGACATGTCTTCTAGAGAGACAAAGTAGAGAGAGGGTGGAGAAACTTATGTAATATTAGATTGAAATTTAACTAAGCAAAGGTACTTTGATGAGAATGGTTTTTAAGTAAAAGGGTAAGCTTGTATGCCTCGGGTAGGTGACTCAACTCGGCCATACTTTTATAAACGGTATAAGAAAGAGTGAGTAGGGTAATTGTATTGACATTGTTACTGATATGAATAATGTGACGCACACAAATAATGAAGTTCTTACTGCGTTTGTTGAACACTATATAATTTTCCTTGGTTGAAATGCTCCTGTTTTCTAATTTTTAAAATCGTGGGCTATTTTCGAAGAACATTAGCAATGAAAAGGCTGATTATATGGTGCGCGAGGTTACAAATGGTAAAATTAAAGATGTTATGTTCTCCATTGACAATGATAAAGCTCTGGGTCCAGATGGTTTTACTTCGCTTTCCATTAATAAGTCTTGGGATCTCGTTGGAAATGATGTATTGTAAACAATATTCGTGACTTTTTTAGCAATGGAGAGTGTGACATTTTGTATTTTTCAATGTCATTGTCTTAATCTATATTTTATTGTTTATTTTACTCTTGAGAAAAATTTCACTTTTTACGGTTTTACCAAATAAATTATTTTACGTTCCTAGCTAAGCTTGAATCGTAATTAGGATTTTTATCCGTCTACATGTCCGATGTAGTTAAATATTCCCATTATATACCTCGTAAATTCCAGGTCATTATTTTAATCCTACTTTATTTATTTAATTTACTTTGGAGTAAAATTTCTTTTTTCGATTAATAGAAGTGAACTCGGCTTTAGACTAAATATTTATTGTTAGTGAAATTTGCAAAATGGTGAAAGGTGTCAAATCTGCCTAAAAAAATCTAATTTCAACCCTTGTACTAAAATAACTAAAAATCATAAAATAGGATAAATCTATACTTGAAACTGCCGTGGGAGATATTTGTAAGGGTTATTTAGAGTCTCCCATTAGTCTAACTCATATAACCTTGGTTTAGACCATTTGATCATTAAAATACTTTTATATGTCCAGACTTGACCGTTTTTGAAGTCGGGTCAAATAGGTTCAGTAAAAGACTTTTATAAAATCTGTGAAAACTCTAGGAGACACCTAAGACACTGTATTTTGATATATTGGAAGTGCTTGACCAGTAGGAAAGTAACTTGGTAATTTGGTTGTCCAATACAACTTAAAAATCAGGAAAATTTTAAGTTTTTTTAGACAATAAGCATAAAGTGTTATTTAACGACGAAACTAGTATTTTGACTTGACAATATTTTTCGTCAAGTTCGAGCATATCGTTGGGAGTCTAAAAAGTGTCACATTCTTTTTATAGTTCAATTGTAGAGGTGCGCGTCCGTTGGGTTCCTAGGTCGTTTCTTGGTTAACGTCGTTCTTGTACTCGTATACTACCTTTCTAATGTGAGTTCATAGCCCCAAGTTTTACTTGTTTTACATATACTTTATAAATTTAAGGGTGGAAAACATGCTCGTTTGCAAATTTATTTACATGATTGATGTCACGCTTTTTCTACTTATGGAATTAAGTACTTAAATCTTTTACGAATACAATGGTTTCTTTTACATTAAATTCAAAATGATTGTTGTGCATGCTGGACCTGGATACATGAATTTAGTTTCTACCAAATAAACATAAGTCGATTAATGGGATGTGGACCCGAATACGTAAATTATTACATCGAGTACCTGTCCGTGAGTTGTTGAAAAGTCATAATTTTATAAACCGATAATTACGTACATAGTAAATGTAGTCAAGTGAAATAGACCTATAGGTTGCAAACCCCGTCTTTGGTTCTTTTTTTTTTTTTTTTTTTTTTTTTTTGTTTTTTTTTTTTTTTTTTTTTTTTTTTTTTTTTTTTGGGTGAGTAGGCTCACTTGAGTACAAGTCGAACGGATGCATTGTATTGAGAGTTAAGGTATGTGGCAAGTATAACTTCGATGGGAAAACTTATATTATTTCGTTAACGTTTGGTGTCATGAGCTCGATGCAATAATATTATTACCTGACATGAGTGCACGCCAATGTCACTTGATGAACAAAAGCTTGTGTTCTACTTGTTTACAATATAAATTCTATGATTTACATTGCTTTACTCATTAAAAACCTATGAACTTTACTCAACTTTATTGTTGACATTTTTCGCATGTTATCTCATGTTTTTCAGGTATACTGCTTGGAGAGAAGCCGCACGGATATGTACTAGAGACTCTATGTTTTTATACATTCGACAAAACTTTATTTTTCAAAACATTGTGTATTGCTAAACTGTTGGGACCTATTCATGAACTTTGATATTTTAATATGTCAAATGTGAAAACTTATTTTTAAAACATCTCTTTTTGAGGCCGTTTTCCGTAACTTGCACTTTGTGACTATGAAGTAGCACCCCAATCTTGTATTTCGCTGTGTGTCAATTTTAGGGGTATTACAGATTGGTATCAGAGCACTGGTTATAGAGAACTAGGTCATTTTCAAAACCGAGACTATAACTATTTTTCAAAATTAAGAGTCTCTCCTCAATATATTCGATATCCGTGCGCGCATACTTCCTGATTCCTTATTTACTTCCTTGAGCGTTACCTACTTGCTTTATATACATTACTCTATGTGCCTTTCGATACCATAGCTTATCATCGTGTGTACCACTATTTATTTATATTAATTTTTATCTTCTTTTCATTGAGCTTCCACTACCTTTTCATATATGTAGTTAAATAAATACTAGGCTTTTCTTAAGAAATTGTGTTAGACACAATGTTATCGTTATTTAAAGACGTTGTGATGATACAACGGTCTCTAAACCTCTCAAAACATTGTTTAGTGATAACAATGGTCTTTATGAACTTCACAATATTTTCCATAACTACCATTTTCGAGATATTGAAACTCGACATAGTTGTCGATCCCATTGGTCATTTAACTTTCGAATAGAGTCTTGAACACTCAGCGGTACTTCTAAAAGCATATATGTCATGCATAACCCACTGCATAGAAAACATGTCAGCTATTTGGAAATTGACACTCAAAATATTTTTTTTATGCTCGTACATGTCACTGGAACACCTAAATTTGGAACACGACTCATTCTTTTCTCCCTACTTCTCGTGATTCTGGAGAATCCATGGCAAAAAAGAAGATAACTGCTAAAGATCATTAGCAATCAAACAAATTATAGCCCGACGTATGGCTGTGTTAGGTCTTCTTTTAGCTTGAATCACACGATATAAAATGATGTAGAATATAGAGAATCAAGAGAGGAAGGAAAGTTTTCACAATTTCTAAATTTTCATAACAAAAGAGAAAAAGGGAGGGAAAAGTTGTTACAAGACATCAACCACCAAATGAAGATTAGGTGGTTATTCATAGGAGAGGGAGGAGGCTTCCTTCCTTCCTTTATTTTTCTAATTTTGCTAATTAGTCCCTAAACTTTGGTAAATATGCTATTTTCTACATTTAGCATATTAGACCTTATTACAATCTAATTTAGGCTAAGTAAAATAAATACTAATCACTAATATTAAATTAAACACTTAAAAGTATTCAGAAGTGAAACTTATTTATGATTCCTAAACAATCTCCCCTAAGGGTCTGATTATTCTAGGTGTTCCCTCCTTGGTCCTAGAGGTTTGTCCATTCAAGTACATTGTCTAATGCCTCATTTTGAATTCATGGATGCTCTACTATTCTTTAATACGTTCCTTAAATAGTTGCAGGTATTCAGCATCCTCGTGACTGAGACTTGGTGTCACATATCCATACTTCACATTATTATTATAACTCTTCAATCCTTTCAAGACTCTTTTCAATGTCACATTCACAGAACTATGACTTCTTGCATGTCTATCCACTCTCCTTTTCTTTTGTGCTGTTCTCATAATAATTGCCATATATTGAGTTCAAGGACGATGGCGAACACCTTGTACTTCGTAATTGCCTTGGGACTGGTGATTGTTTGTGCAGTAAGATTGACTTGTTGCTAACAGCTTTCCACACCTAGTTGAAAGTCATATACTCTTTCTCAGATTACTATACTCCTGATAAAGACTGATAAAGACCAGAACAATCCAGTCTCAGCATAGTCATTTAATTTGTGATTTATGATTAGCAGATACATATCTTCAATATCATTCTTTTTGAGATTCTTATAATCTGACTCAGTGATAGACATTGTTCTTCCATTTGCACTTCTTGCAACAATCTCTGTGATAAACTTGTGCTTATGACACAGTTCCCAATAAGTCTTGATGATTTGAAAAATATTTGAATTTGAGTAGATTTCTTACTTTGGCTTTCTAGTCTCTTGTTGTTTCTTGATATAGAAGATCTTTGCATGTGGATTCTTCCAATGTTCAAAATTATACCAGGCATAAGGATTAAACTTCTTCACACATTTCTTTACCCATCTGGAAGTTATTTCTTCTATATCATCATCGGGAAAAATAACTGCGGGGAACTTATGAAGAGACATTACTATCTTCTCAAGTCCTATGATTCCTTTCTTTAGATACAATAAATCAAGGTTAACCAGAGATAGTGCAGGAGATTTTAGATCTCTTTGACATATTTGAATGATCGGACTGGGTTTTGGTTAAAATGGTAGGACTAGTATTTGTTTCCTGCTTTCCCACACAATGTTACTTTTCATACAAAAATTGCATTCTGATCAATGTAATATTGTGATGCTAATCTCCGATAAGTGCCAGGTGTCTTAACATTTCATCAACCATTTTACGCAATTTTTTGCTTCATCAACAGTCAGAGACATTTTCTTTCTACAAGTTCATGTGGACACTTTGCGCTGTTTGGGAAGTTCATCATCATCTGTAAGCATATGAGTTTGTCAATAATCAAGTCATCAGATTGTCTTGATTATCCTAACGTGCATGGACCTGGTTCAACTTTTCATAATCTGACCAGATGATGTACCCTCCAAGCTCAAACGTTACTCTATGCTCGAGATCTTCTCGCCTCTTTGCACTATTCTCCCCCTCAAGAAGAGCATCATCATGAGGATTGTCCTGATCTCTAGGGCAAATGGCAGAAGGTCTACAAGAAGTATTGGACACGTTAAATCTTTTAAACTTGTCTTTAAGTGCTTGCCAGATTGGTAAATTAATTTGTTATAGTTGGGGGATCATCTTTCATTATCAGATACAATTGATACTGTGCGAAAGCTGGAGTGGCTTGAGTCAGATGCACATGTAAAATATGACCTGACATATAACTTATGATGGAATGAATCCACCTGCGAAGGATATTTGGGTTTAGCCTATAGCATCATTAAAATTACGATATATCTCTGAACAAAGATTCTCGCGTTCCTGCTGAATAGCGTCAGCAATCATTTTGGCCAATTATAGTTGATTCTTTTCTCTTGCTAATATACGCCCCTTTACTACATACAATGGAACTTGTTTCTTAAGAATGACCGAACGTGATCATTCTCCACCTTGGGCAACGAATTCTAGTATGAGTTTCTGTAGCGTCTGTTGAGCAACTTTATTAAACTTCCATCTTGGCATGAACTTAGTTGAAATATGTTCAAACAAGTAACCATAACGTCCTTGTAATTCTTGAAAGAAACTCTTGTAATGTCTTAAACGTCCATGCTTAGCTTTGAATATTGATAAGAGTCAGTTTGTAGCAGAGAGCTTGGATTTTGGTAAAGATGATGATGGTGTAGAAGATGAAGGTGTTGGATCATTTTTCGTTAATTCTTGGAGTTTCTTAGTATCCAAAGATATGAGATTAGAATGAATCTGTGGGAGAGGGTGCATTCCTAATATCCTCTACTTGATTCCCCTTTTCCCTTTGTCTTAACTCATAACCATCGTCTGCTGTCTCTTCCTCCTCTTCATTAATGATTACAGGTGTTACTACAATAGTTATCTCTACCTCCGTACTTTCCTTATCACTCCTGGGATCTAACCTAGCGCCGAGAACATTTTGATCATCATCATTCTTAAGGGGTGAACTAGTATCATTAACATTTTTTCAACATTCTTCAATACTTCAACTAACTTCTTAATTTCTTCTGCCATTAAGTGTTGTTTGACTTTCTCCACATTTTCTCTGGCTTCATTATCTTCTTGACTTTTTTGCTCCACAAGACTTACTTGAAGTGAGTCCTGTAAGACTAGATCTTCAGCCTCATCAGTAGTAGGGATTGAAGTTAGTGGAGTAAGTCATGTGGATCGTCTTGGAGGAATACGAAGTCTAATGACAGTAAACCTTCATAGAGCACTTAATTCTCCTTTAGCAATAATAGGGTTAGGTGTCCTAAGGGTGCTAGTTGTCCTATGCGTTCTCTGGGTTGACTCAATCGGCTGTGACTGAATCGTAGGCACATCTACTCGAAACACCTCAGCATTATATTTTTTTGATCCGAGTAATTTCTCAATAAGCTTTATTTCCTTCGGTATCATTCCAATCTGGAATCCTCATTCTAACAATATGTTTATGCTTCCCTAAATTGAATATGCTTTTGATCATCACATTATCCTCCAAGTTATGATATCTATCCCTAGCTCTTCTGAGATTTCAAGGATTGCAGTCATGGTAGTTTAGTGAATCACTCATCAGCTTTGAGAATCTGGGATAAGGAATCATTGTTGTTGGATTTTTAAGTGAGTAGTGAAATCCTTCCCAAAGCAATTCTGCATAATCAACATGGATATTATTGACAAAACAGTATTTCTTTTTTTATTTTTCTTTTTTTTCTATCTGCATGAATCTGCAATGGATGGTGATCGCTAACCTTAGTAAACATCGTGTTGTTTTATTGTCAGACATTTTGAGCAATCTTGCATAGTGTCTGCCTAGGTTGTAGAAGACCAGTTGTCTTAAAGTTCGATGTTGATCTTAATTCCAAAGTAAACCAAGATTGTTCATGTAAAATGGAACCATTTCTGAGAACTTTAGATCAGGGACAAAACAATCATGATTGTGGTCAGTAGCTTGAGGCAAGTAAAAGATTATCCTGAAATCCTCAAGAGTCAGAGTGAGCTCTTTTCTGTTTAGCATAAACTTGAGTGTATACTTTGATCCATCTTCATGCAAAGTATGCTAGAACAGCCCCAAATATATCCATGGCACTGATGAAGAAGCAGCAATGCTAAATCTTAGTGGATGGTTCTTAAAGAATATTCTTGTTTCCCCATGATTATTGTCTCACGAGGACACAACGGATTCTCCAGATCAATTTTCTTATTGGAATCCATAAGACATACCTTCTTGTTTGGTGGGCATAATTCATCTTGATGAACATCATCTGGTCTTTGTGGTTGTGCCATGATGATTACTGAATGAGTGATGATAAGATGTTATATAACAAACAATTAATGTGACATTTTTGTCTCTTTCCGCCCTGTCTGTTTATATGTTCTTTCAATTCTTTTTGAACATATTTTTGATCTGTTTATTTCTCATGTGCTTATTCTTGCTTTTTCTAGCACATGCCATACGCTTTATTCGTATTTTTCTTTTGATTTATCTTTTTGTGTGTTCTGGCAATTCTTTTTCGAACACAGTTGGATTTGCATTCTATTCCGTATATAGTATTTCGTCTCTCTTTTGTTTAGACTATCCCTTACCGTAAATTCTTGTGAAAGTTACTTTATAAAGAATGTGAGGATATTTTTGATTCTGATACAGAATGCGTTTGGGAATATTAAAGAGGATATCGTTACATATCTAAAACATTTTATGAAATGTCCATTTGTACATAATCAAAAATTTGGAACTGTTCTTTTTCAAAAAATTTATCTTGTGAACAAGGCATTTATTTTTAGATAACAATAGATCTGGTCAAACTCAATTCATCAAATGAGATGGTCAACTTTAAGTCATCACTTCTCTTTTTTGTTCATTGCCAGAAAAATGCTAAACGGACTCTGACTTAGACACTCAAACAATTGGAATTGACTATCTGGACTCTACTTATTTTTGAAATTCGTAATTGTTTTGAAGATTTTTTTCTATGTAACCAAACACATCTAATTTAACAATGATTGGTCACTTAGTCACTTACTCCCTCATTCTGTTCAGTGCAAAAAAAGTTTCAAAATGGACATGACTTCGACACTTAAACAATTGAGAATAGGACATATTGGACACAAAGTATAAAATTCATAAAACTGGTTTAATTATTTTATAATTTTTATGGTACTTTTTTTCACAAATGATTAAAATTAACTTCACATGAGAAACGGATCATGTAATAGACATTTGAGCTTTAGACAACCACATTAGGACAATTAGCATTAACACCCACCATTAGTTTAATAAGCCCTTCCAAAAATTGTATGCACTGTAGCAAAAATTCGACACATTTGACTTTTCAAATCTGATACCGGGAGTTTGACTTTTTCAAACATTGATGCAAATTTGACTTAAGTAACGTTTGACTTATGAGTTGACTCTTTCAAGTTTGTACTTTCAAAATCAAACTTATCAAAATGATGTCAGTGTCTAAGTGTTTCATCAAACATAATTTTTTAGTCTTTTTAACTTAGTGTAGCCATTTTATACACATTTTTAAACAAATTCAGAGTCATTTCGAGTTTGACCATCTTGATGAAATTTGCCCTTTTTAAATACACATCTTGTTTTACAACTAACTACTCCCAACATTAATGCTAAGCATGAATCGATAAATCTATTCGTTCAATTACTAAAAACCCTTAACTCGGTAACCCTATTTTATAAATTCCTTTTATACTATCTGAATTTACTAGTTTAGAATTTGACAATTTTAGTCCCTGGACTTCTTCTTTCTAAGTTTTCTTTCAAAAGTCAAACTTCGTAGTTGGCTTTTTACCAAAATACTCAATTGACTTGGCATAAAATCTTCGTTTTTAGGAGTTACAAGGCCTACCTTATATCAAAATGGACCTTAGAACATCCTTTATCATATTCAAAAGCCTAATTTAGATTTCAAAAATCTCGACGCGCTTGATGGTAAGTCAAACTTTTGGTCAACAAAAAAGTCAACCCAAAGTCATACAAAAAACTTATTTTTAACAAAATCTAACCATTCCAACATGTTTAACTAGCCTAAAAACATGTACTAAAACCATCAAAACATGTTCTAAAAACCATTTCTACTTGACTTATACTTTCTAACCATTTTGGCACTTGATATCAACCTAGCTAAAGCGCTACATGTATATAATCATCAAATAATCAAAGAAATAAACATAAACAAGCGCTCACAAAGCAATAACAGACTCGGACTTCGTTCCCCCATGATGATTAGAACTCGGAACGAACACATAAAGCCAACCAAAACCCCTTTTTAAATCAAACCACTTCAAAATAACACTAATCTAACAATTAGAAACACTTCCTTATACACCAAATCAATAGAAATTGACCAAAAACCCAACTTCTTAAATACCCATTACATGTGAGGTTTCTTTAGTGGGATTTGTAAAGGATTAAACAAGGATTAATATGGTATAATCGGATTTAAATGCATGTAAGTAACAAATTTTTGATGATGAATTTAGTATGTGTGTGTTCGAACGGACAACGAGGAGGGAGACAAGAGAAGTGAAAATTTGTAAAAGAATTTATAAGTGTATGTGTGTGTCTATTTATAGAATACAGGTTTGATCAATTAGCAATTTTAACCCCTCCTTTCATAAGTCCTTACAAGTTTAATATAAATTGGTTACATTTCCGTTACTTAGTCGACCAAACACGGGTAACATCACGTTTGTAAATATTTTAAATCTGTCCCACTAATTTTACTTTAAAATGTTTAATAATTGTAAAACCTTGTAAAACATGACCTTTAAACATGGTTTTTACAAAAACTCGGGGAAATGACGAAAAATACAAAATTAACATATTTACATTTTTTTTTTCTCTCTCGGAGCAATAAAATATATTTTTCTGACTCCCTTTCTTTAATGCTAAAAACAAATAGGAAACTAAATCCACAGAATGAAATTTACTATAAATGGAAATTCTATCAACAACATAATAGCATAACGATATAATTATTTTACGTAATTAAAAATAACTATATTAGCTAAGGATAGACGTTGACCTGAAACTCGGGTTGTTACATTCTCCCCACCTTTAGGGAGTGACGTCCCGGCACTCAGCTTATCTACTCTCTCTGCTTTGTCCTTACTTGTAAAAGTAACTGAGGCGGTACTTCTTCTTATCTGATCCTCAAGTTCCCGGTAAACTCTGATCTCTTTGGGACTTCCAACGAACTTTTAACTATAGGTATCTCGACCTCTGATTTAAGTCGCTTAACCTCTTTATCAACAATTTCTACTGGTTCCTCAATCATATGCAACTTATCATCAAGTTGAATTTCTTTCATCGGAACTACAAACTTCACTTCCGCTAAACTTCTTACGATTTGAAAACATGAAAAAGTACTATGAATCCTTTTTAATTCTTCAGGTAACTCCAACGTATAAGCTACCGGACCCAACTCTAGGATACTAATCTTAAAATGGTAATGTAACGTGGGACTTAACTTCTCGCGCTTCCAAATGCACATCTCCCTTCCATAGCGTATCTTGAGCCAATACCATATCACCCACTTCAAATTTTAACGTAAGTCTTCTATCCGCATAACTCTTCTGGCGACTACGAGCAGTTAACAAACGATTCTAATCTAAGCAATCTTCTAGTCATATCGGCGATATAAATCAACTCTGGACTGGTAGTTGGCCTTATCTCAACCTCACTCCAGCTTACAGGTGGATCTACACTTTTTTTCCGTACAAAGCTTTATATGGTTGCAAGCCTTAGAACTGCGTATGATCAATATGTTATATGAGAACTCGAACAATGCAAATGGCGATACCAACTGTTTCCAAAGTCAATCATACAGGCACACAAACAGTCTTCTACGTTTGTATTGTCCATTCACTGCTGGACATCATTTGAGCTGCGGTAAGGATACTCATAATCCTACTTTGTCCCCAACGCCTTCTGAAGCGAATCTCTAGAAATTTGGAATTAAAATGGACTAGATCGATCCGTAAGATCGAAACAGGTACAATCATACTACACACTATTTCCTTCAAGTACAGTCGCGTGAGTTTCTCCATACTATCCATTTTCTTCATAGGCAGGAAATGAGCTGATTTGGTCAGTCGGTCGACAATAACCCAAATCGTATCATACCCACTCGGCGTTCTCGGTAGTTCGCTTACACAAATTTATTAGTAATTCCTTTCCTACTTGCCAAACAGAATCTCTGTTGTTGCAACAACTAGACAGGTTTTTGATGTTCGGCTCTTACCTTTCGCACAGTCAAAACTACTAACATATGTGGAATAACTCTTTATATTCGCCACCAATACAACAAACCTTCAATCTTGATACATCTTATCCGATCCCGGATGGATAGAATACTTGGACTTATACGACTCATGCATAACCAAATATCTCAATCCACCGTATCGCCGAAACCAAACACGATTCCCAAAACAACGTGTTCCATCAGGGCGACATTCAAATATCGGCTAAATCAATCTCCCTAAATTTTTTGCTTTTACATTCTTTCTCTTCATGGCTTCTTCCTGAGCTTCACGAATATGCTTCGGTAAATCATTATGAACAGTCATCATCAAAGCTCGAACATGCAATGGCTTATCCCTTCCCTTCCGACTTAAGGCGTCAGCCACCACATTCGCTTTTCCAGGATGATACCAAATTTCACAATCGTAATCACTCAACAACTCAATCCACCTTCGTTGTCTCAATTCAACTCTTTCTGATTCAGGATATATCATAGGTCTTATTAAACGGTGAAAACCCCACACTTTGTCCATATAATAATGTCTCCATAATCTAAGAGCGAAAACAACGGCTCCTAAACTCCAATCGCTAGTAGGGGTAATTTCTTCATGGACTTTCAATTGTCTAGAAGCATACGCTATCACTTTCTCTCTTTGCCCCTCAAATGGCTCCAAACCCTTAAGGATATGCGTCACAATACACCATGAAAATCCTCTATTCCTTCGAGGCAACGCTAAGATCGATGCACTACAAAACTTCTGCTTTACGTTTGAGAAAACAGCTTCTTCTTCATTCTTCTCTCTCCCCACTCGTATTTCTTATTTTTCTGAGCTCAATTTAGTCAGTGGTCTTAGAACTCAACGAAAAATCTTCAATAAAACCTTTGATAATACCAGCCAATCCAGGAAATTTGCCTCACCTCAGTTGGCTATTCGTGTTGGTGCAGCTAACTTCTTAATGATTTGATTGGCAGGATCAACATGAACACCACTTCGATCAATCACATGACCAAGAAACTGTACCAAATCTAGCCAAAAATTACACTTTGAAAACTTAGCGTACAATCTCTCTTTCTTAAGCAGCTCCAAAATAGTCTTCAAATGCTTTCCGTGCTCTTCTTCATCCTTGTAATAAACCAAAATATCATCGATGAACACTATGACGAACTTGCTATCAAAGATATGGCTTGGCAAAATACTGCTTTTTTCGGTTCATCCTCAAGTCCATAAACACAGCAGGCGCATAGTCAATCGAACGGCATCACTTTTGCTCTGACGTGACCATATCGAGTTCTAATGCAGTAATCGGAATGTCTTTCCTCTTTAATGTGTAATAGTGGATATCTGATCGGGCAGGATCGATCTTTGAATTACAAGCTAGAACTTGAAAATGATCAATAAGTCTATATAATTCTCGGAAGGTGGATAACGATCTTAATAGTCAACTTGTTCAATTCGCTGGTAATCTTTTAACATTATTCCTGAAAGATCCATCTGTCTTTTTCAAAAAACCACCGGGCTCCCCAAAGTGGAGGAACTCGGACGAATAAAAATCCTTTCTCAACACTCTTGTAATTGTATCGATGACTCTTCATTTTGACGGGTGCAATCTATCGTTGTACTCCGCAACAGGTGCGCCCCTTGGTACTAGATCAATCGAACTCACTTACCTCGGTTGGTGGTCAGTCCTGGCAGTCCTCAGAAACACCCCAAGAAAGTTCACGAATTACAGGTACGTCTTCTATTGTTTTTCTCCTTCAATTCTTCTTAGTAACAGGTGACCAAATAACACAATGACAACCTTGCTCGACGTACTTACGGGCCTTGATACACAAAATAATCTTCATCTGAGATCCACCTTTGTCACCCTTCATACTACAATATTCTTTATTCTCATACGGTATACGAACAACTTTCTCGCCACAGATGATAACGGCATCGTGCTTGACAAGCCAATCCATACTGATGATGCGGTTCAACATACCATGCTCCATCGGCATAGATCGCCTTCCCCCCAATTTCAAAATATGGTTCACCTAAACTCAAGTGAACTTTTAAAATAGTGCTTCGTACTAACTATCCTTCCGTCAGCTACTTCTTCTTATAGAAAACTTATCTCTATTTTTAATATGTTTGATATCGAGCAATGAACTAAATCTAGTGTTCACAAAACTCCTATCGGAACCCGAATCAAATAAAATAGAAGCATATCGGTTATTTAGCAGAAACGTACCAGTAACCACATTTGGACCCTTCGGCTCAGCATCTGTTATAACTTAAGCTTGATACGAACTTCTCTAACTTCTTCTTGCTTCACCTTCTTCGGGACATCTTTAGGTTCTAGTATGACCTTGCTCACCAACAATCATAATAAGTCCAAATAGGCTGAGCGTTAGCACCCGTAGCAACACTCTTCTCCTTATAATACCTTGCCTTATGTCTAACCTTTCCACACTTGTGACATTTGATCGTACACTGACCAACATGGCGAGTAAAACAACGTTCACACAAATGAAGCTTTCCATTAGTATGAGCGGTAACCATGGCTCGTGCATTTCCTTGCTTTTGGTTATTCTGCAAAGTCTGACGAGAGTTATTCTTTTGATTGCCCTTACCACTACTATTTCCACCTTGAACGTTTTCCACTTTCGCTTCTTACCTTCCAAAATTCTTTCTTTTTAGCTTGCGACTTCTGCTCCATCAACTTATAAGCCATACGTACTGCTTCATTCAAATAAGCCGGCTTAGCCAATGTCACTTCACCCTTGATGTTATCCGTTAAACCTCGAATATAAGCATCAACCTTTACTCTTTCTGGCTCTACCATTCTCAGACACATCAATGCAAGCTCATTGAACCTCTGAGTATAAGCAACAATGTCATACTCCTTAATCTTCAAGTTCTACAACTCGTGCTCCATACGTTGTATCTCTTCTATCAGACAAAACTCAGCAGTCATCAGTTGCTTCATCTCAGTCCAAGGCATTTGGTTCACAGTCTCCAAACCCATAGTTGCAACTTTAGTTTTCCACTAGTCAAGCTGGTTACTTCCAATTGTTTAGCGTGCAGTGATAAATAATTACATGCCTTTGAACAACCCCTTGGACACATTACTGATCTTGAAAAACACTCTTAGTTTTCTCAACCACCTTCGTAATTAACAGCTCCTTCAACTCCACGGAAAGGCAGGCAGGTTTGCATGCATAACCCAGCAAAAGTGCACTCACGAAAAGCAGGTGCAGTGTCTCGGCCCCTAACTGGCCTAGATCCACTAGCATCATTCCTAACATTCGCTTGCCATTGCATCCGCTCAACAGTAATAAGCCGCCACATCGACACTTTCCTTGATCATTCAACGAATAACAGCTTGAGTCAAAGGTGCAGACTTTGGAGGCATGATTATGTCACGTCACATAGAAAAAAATCTGATAAGCATTCATAACATGAGATACTCATAACATGGTACAATGACAAATCAATCACAACAACAATCACACAACATCAAGTAGTAATCAAAAGACAGTCATTCATTTTTCATCACAAAAGAGTTAATATATAGTTGCATTGTTTCATGAAATGATACAAATCGTTATAATCAATAGCACTAATTCTACTAAATGAGGATTCAGTTTAGTGATTACACAATAAAGATACCACAGTTGAAACTAAACTACTAAGAATCACGAGGAGATCCCCGCGGCTCAGATGAAGGACTCTTCTCATCTTTAATCAGAACATCGATAGCTTCATTCGGTCTTTCTTACAAATCCTCTATGGATCATCTCTTGATAGAACTCATGAGCTCGAACTCTAGTCTAATAGAGATCTCCCTCGACTAGTTCGTTCTGCATACGAAGGAATGTGTTGCTAAACCTTGCTTCTTCAAGTTCCTTCTTCAACTTCTTACACTCAGCTTTTTCTTCAGCATTACCAAACCTTTCAACCAGCTTTTCCATTGCAACCGTTCCTTGCTCCACACTAGAACGCACTTCATTACCCAAATCCAAAATGAACTTACCATAATACTCATCCTTTGCTTTTCCTTTCTTTTTGACCAATGCATGCGCTGTCTCGCGACCACACAGTCGTCTTGAAAGAGAAGCCATCCGACCAAAAAGATAGTTAATGTCCCTCCTTATGAGACCAGGCAATAGACAATCACTGTCCTCTCGAAGAAAAAGAGCAGTAGACGATTCACCTACCTCATGGACACTAGCATGAATAGTCTTATCCTCGTGCTCGATCGGGTTCTCAGCCTCAGTCACATCCTCAGGTTCTGACTCAAAAGCAAGCGGTGGAGGGTTAAGAGGATCCACCTCTTCGTAAGGATATGTCAACTCTGGCTTATTCTCATCTTCCTCGATGTCGATTTCCATATCATTTTCTTCTTCTTGGGGTTCTTTTTCTTCCTCAAATTCTTCTTTTTTCGGGTCCTCGTCTTCATCTACTAAGACATGCTCAGGAACAACAGGAACATCATCGTGTTGATTCGTCTCAACAATGGGTTCGTCATCTACATGATCAGGAGGAATTACGTTCACCATGATAATCTAGAAAATATCATATAATACTTACTTAATAGCATATCACTTCTTATTATTATTGGAACACTATTATTAAAATAATAGTTCGCATAAAAGTTCAACAAATAAAAAGTCATGATTCATGACATTCTCGTTCCGCATATACCTCAATTATATTTCAAACATATATAATAATAGTTATCATATAATCACATGACATTATATGCATACACAACACGTCCTAAAATTGTACCTAATACATAACACTTTAGTGCATCCAACACGAGCATAAATATATCCATACATAAACCATTTTTACATATAAACAACATATCGTACATATAACCTAACATAACAATTAATAAATTACCTTTTCTTTCAATATCAAACCCCATTATTGGCCAAAAAAAAAACGAGAGTCTTTGGTCGTGGCGAGAAGAAGCGGTATAGATAAGTTTTCAAAACAGACTCGACCTAGATCGTCTATAACCATAGGCTCTTGAATACCACGCTGTACCACCCCATCAATGGACACTGATGAATTGCGCAGCGGAATTTAGCAATTTATATTTACTAATAGCAAACCATTTACCAAGATAATAGAAACAGGAACCCAAATGAACTTTTAAAAACAAACATTGAGTTCTATATTTATCAGAGTTAAAACGCGTTTAAGGCCCCAAGAAACGCACACCACAACCATTTACAACATTTAGAAAACCGTATTGTTTCAAAATAAAGGTTACGACTTATTTAGAAGCAACTTAAGGGGACAGATGGTTGTGGTGAGGACAAAAGGGACCAAGTGGAAGCGCGCACAGCAGTTATGGAGCGGCCGTTATTAGTGCAAGGTGCTACGCGAAGCGTCACACTATCTCACATTGGCGGAGGAGGGAGGCGGCAGCGGGAGCCTGAGGTCGAGGCGTTGTTACACCGATAGGCGGTATATGGAAACGATGCTAGCATCGGACATATGACCAAAGTCAATATTGACAAGTATCGCTCTTATATTGTCTTATTCGCATAGATGCAGAGCAACAAGAAATCTGACATACAATATGGATTGCTGAAGTTCTCAACTAGGAGGACGATCACATACACCTACACACCATACGTTCAGCATCAGCATTAAGAGAGCGAGTCATATACAGACTAATTCACACAATAACTATTACATACCGATGTCTTTGATTGTACTTAATTCATCTGTTTTACACAGGGTTCAATAGTATTCACACTAGTTCAGATGGAGTTCTCAGGCTCAGGAGAAAGGGACAAAGCATACGAATTGCAATGTATAAGCAACTTCTTTTCCTTTCACGGCAATATGCTCATGACAAACCGAGGGAGCGGGGGTAGGTAACGTAGGTTTCAGTGGGGTTAGGGGGGAGAGGTCATATCATATGTTAGTGATAGCCCCCAAGAACAAGGTATTATTGTCATATAACCTACTACTATTCTAAATACAAAATGTCTTTTGACAGGGTGGTCACAACAAAAGGGAAGATTCCAAAACCCCGGACAGATTGTCAAAAGGACGGCCAATAGATCTGTATAAAAAATAAAATTAAATGCATTAAAAGCTTCACACCTTAACCAAGGCGATTATCATAAAAATAAAATAAAACGTTTTAAATTGAAATAAGAACTTTTTTTTACTTATATCGTTTCGACAACGGGTGATAGCTACATATGTGGGAAACAATCTCGTAATCAGGGTCCAATGCACAAACCATAAAATCGTATTGTTTCGATTTTATAAACAACATAGCATCCCCCCCCCACACGCGTGTTTAGAAAATAATTAAAATATTTAAATGCGAGGCTAAGAAACTCACCTTAAGCAAAAGATCCAAATCAATCAAATCAACAAGCCAAATAGCGTCAACGTCCCTAAACCGTCGAAATATATAATACATATATTAACGGTACGTGTACTAAAAGTAAAATAAATCATATAATACATACTTGCATATATTATATAATATATATATGTTTTATATATATATATATATATATAAAAATATATTATAAATATATAAAATATATATATATATATAATAAATATATCATATACGTACAATCTCCCCAATGCGACGCAAAACATTTCACATTGACGCACTTAAAACAATATTGCGACCTTTTCCATAAAGTTTTCTATTTTTTTAGAAAGTAACCGAAAGAAAGGATAATATAATCCGAGACCTCAAATTTCGTATATCATTATAACTAACATTAAACGAACCCTTATTGCCTCCTTAATAGACTAATACCAACGCCGTTTATATAGACTATATTCAAAAGTTTACGCAAGTTTGACTTTCAAAAGTCAAACTTCGTAGTTGACTTTTTACCCCAAAAATATTCAAACTTGACTCGGCTGTAAAACGTTCACTATTAAGAGTTACGTGACGATCCACCTAGCGAAACGTAGCTTAAGGCGAACACTATCACTTGAAATTATCAAAAATAACTTTCAAACATTCTCGACTCGCTACGGTTAAGTCAAACTTGGTCAACCCAAAACCTATTAAAACGACATTTTTGACATAATCTGACTATCAAAACATGCTTACCTAACCTATTTAATCGTATCAAAACCATCAAACTTTGGTCAATAACCAAATATGCTTTCAATAATTTCTACACTTGAATCTTATAGCTATAATTATACAACACACATTATACACAATTTAATCAATACAAAAACATAAATAAATGCTCACAATGCTTTTAAGAAAATCAAACTATGGCTTCCTCTTGCCTATTGAAATCGGACGAAACCTCAACCTAAACAAACAAACCTTTTTCAATTAACCAACTTGCTAATAACAACAATCTAGCTATACTAAACACCCCTTTATACACGAAATACTCAAGAACACACCAAAAATCTAACTTCTTCAAAACTTAGTGCATGTAAGATTTTAATAGTGGGTTTTGTAGTTCTTAAAACAAGGATTAATAATATGTAATTTGATTGTAATGCATATAAGAAAATAAGCCAGAAAAGTGGTGTTTGTGGTGGTGGCCGGTTCGAACAAGATCAAGGGAGGAGGGAGGAGACTTTTTATTTTTGTAAAAATTATAAGTGTGCATATGGTCTCCTATTTATAGAAAAGTAGTTTGGTACTTTGGCAATTTAGGTCCTTCCTTCTTAAGCCATTTTTAAAACTAATACAAATGTGTTTTCTTTTGTTAATTAAATCCGTCCCACTAATTTTACTTTAAAACGTTTAATAAAACGTTAAACCACTTAAAACACGACTTTTAAACACGGTTTTTACAAAAACTTAGGGAACGCCATAAAATACAAAAATAACATAATCACGCTCTCAGAGCAACAATATAAATTTTTCTGGCTTTCTTAGACGCTAAAAACAAATAGAAACTCAATCACGGCTTGAAATTATCCTATAAATGGAAATTTTCGTCAAACCTTATATAGTATAAACGACCATAACTATTTACGTAGGAAAAATAATTATCGTAGTTCGGGATAGACGTTGACCTGAAATTCAGGTTGTTACACACCCTGCGTGATCTGCGTCTGAATATGCTGTTAGAGACATACCGGTATCCTTCGAGTACCAGAGACCCATGTTAATGGTTCCCTTTAGGTATCGAAAGATCCGCTTAACCGCATTTAAGTGCTTTTCGGTAGGCTTTGCCTGATACTTGGCACCTAAGCAGACTGCATAAATAAGGTCAGGTCTACTTGATGTCAGATACATGAGGGATCCAATCAAGCCATGATAAAGTGTAGCATTAACTAGTGTCCCCTGTAGATCTTCATCCAGTTTATTCTTTTCCACCATAGGTGTGTCTATAGAATTACTAGTTAGCCTACCATATTTTTTAATTATTTCAGAAGCATATTGACTGGTTTAGGAAGATGCATCTGGGACTTTGAGAAGTTTGTAATTCTAAAAAGAATGACATCT
>BQNB010019417.1:27090-58201 GCA_026074375.1 Tanacetum coccineum | reverse complement strand
GTTGTTCAAGTTCAAAAAATCATTTTGACAATTCATTGAAAGATTTTTTATTGACATTGTCCGTTCTTTTTTAAAGCTCTTTTTCAAGACGTTTACATTTGACAACTTGGTCCACATAATCCCATTGTAAGTCAGTAAATTCATCAAGGGTTACATATACACCAAGTATAGCATTCATGTGATCAGTATAATAATATTCACTGGAAAGTCGGCCAATTTCATTTAAAAACTGTGTTTTTTGAGTGTCCAGTTGAGATTTGAGAGAGTCTACTTCATGTTCAAGAGAATTAAAGTATCTCAAATCAGCAACCATTTCCTCTTTCAAACACAAGTGAAATTTTCTAAATCAGCATTGATTCTTCGAATTTGGGGACAAAAATTTCCTTCAATTATGTTTTGAATGAATGGATCTAGTGACCAAAATATGTTCTTTTAGCGATTGTTTGTTTGCAACGTTTCACTCCATGAAAAATTGTGTCAACACTTCTTTTAATTTTGAAAAGTTTTTTAGAGCTTTTACACTTTTGATCCTATGGAATGGATTCATCCATTCGTTTTTCTAACAACGTTGTTTGTTTATTAAAAGACTCTTTGGAAATTTCATTCTTAGTAGATGTATGACTCATCTTTGACTCTTTTGAAAAATAGTGTTGTTCAGGCAACTTTTCACGTTGTGGAACGAACAAATCATAAAGATTATTCAACTGGTCATAATCAAAAGGTCTGATTAAATCGCTTAATTTTGTTCGACTTTCTTTGGCAAGACGAATTGTTTCGTTAGATTCAGGGGCTAACATTAAAGCAAGATTATCATTATAGCAACCTATATCATACAGACGAGGATTCGCTCTTTGAGCTTTCTTAAAGAACTCAGGTTTAGCAAAACCCGTTTTACAATTACAATTAAGCATATTCATTGTTTGAACAAATTGACCGGTTTTATATACAGTATCATCCAAAACCTTGACTTTGTTTTCTAAAGCAATGACCTTATCAAGTTCTTTGTCTTTAAGAATTTTGTAAAACTTAATCTGAGCCTCTTTTTCTTGTGAAATTATGGAGATGGTTTCTTGATGTGCAAAAAGCTCCTTTTTCATCTCTGAAATTGTTTGATTTAAATCATTTATCTTTCGAGTATATTCATTAAATAACCTTTTAGATTCCATTTTGTATGACATTAAATCCCCTTTAGCTTTTGCACAATCAATTGCCACCTTTGACGCATAATTCACATCATGATACCTATCAAGTTTAGCTTGGAACTTTTTAAGGTCTTTGAAAATCAACTGATTGGTCTTTGACAATTCATTGTTTGCTTCTTTGAAATGGTTATTTGATGATTCTAAACTTTTATTTTTGGTTTTGAAATTCTCAATTTCACCTTTTAATTTATCAACTAAAGCCTTGTTTGATGTTTCCAAAAATTTATTACGGTTTTTGCTGTCATCAATTTCACATTTTAGTTTTTCAATTAAAGAAGCAAGCAAATCACGTTCTTGAGCAAGTTCATTAATATCATCCTGGTCATCCTGATCTCTATCATAACACATATCCAATGAATCAATAGTGACGTTAGTGTCACGGTGTTACTCCAGATATGTTTCATTAACAGATTCAGGTTGCTTTGGATGTTCATTTTCAATGGCAAACGCATTATAGTTATCATCATTGTTTTGTACCTTTTGCAATGGCTCAGCATCAAAGATAGGTCCAGAATTGTCAGCAGCATCTGAAGTAACCTCTTGAATCTGTGCCATGTACATATAATGTGCTTCCAATTCCTGATCGTCAGATTCATCATCAGTGTCATCCTTCCAATCAGCTTGCTCTGCATTCAACTGAACTCCAGCTTCCTCTTGCTTACACAATAGCATCTTTTCCTTGTGATAAGCTGCATCCTTTGCTCGTTTCGGTTTCTGACATTCCCTTGATACATGCCCATATTCCTTGCAATTATAACACTGAATCCCAGACTTTTGCACTACCTGAGTTCCTACATTCTCCCTAGCCCCAACAACATTAACTACCCTTTGATTTTCATACCCAGTTCCTCTGTTGATTCTTGGAGAATTATCTTGATTAGCTCTACTGGTGTTTGATGAAGTTTGAAGGTTGTTGTTGGTAGGTTTGTAGATTTTCTTGAACGAGAGAGAAATTAAAGCCATGAGTTTATCAATCTCCTTTTCCTTTGACATTTCATCATCTTCAGTAACCGTGGCAGGTTCTTGATCATAAATAGGAGCAGAAGAGTTGACAATTGCTTTTCCTCTATTTCTGGTAGCTTGTTGTGATCTGGTTGAGGAATTTTGAGTGTGGTGATTAGGATGGTTTTGAGGATGGTAAGCTGGTTGTTGTTGAGCAACAAGTGCAAGTGGATTAGCAGTACGTGCTAGTCTTTCATCTCTTATCTCGTTTACTTCATTCTGGTGTTGCTTCAGGATGTTGTAAAGTTTGTGATAGTAGACAGTCTTTAGCTCTTGACTCTCCTTAACAAGTGTCACAAACCTTTGCCATTCTGGTTGTAATTAGTAGTGTGTAGATCCAAATTAATGATAATATATTTTGATGGTTGATTGACGGGTTGGTTAGTATGTTTAGGCCTTAACATACATTGGTGAAAGTGGTAGATTGGTTCTAGCTAAGATTAGGACTCGACATCGAGCTATGTCGAAAATATGTAAGGACCGTGGTTTTGTGGTTTTAGCCATAAAACACAAGGTTTTTTATGTTGGCCATAAAACATACGGTTTTCGGTTGTACCCGAAGAACGAACTCAACATCTAGCTTAGTGTCGGAAAATAATGTAAGCAATGGTATAAGGTTTTCTCCGCCGAAAGGGAGCTTGTTGATTAGTGAAGTAACTCTCGAGTTGGATACTCAGGGAGTGAAGTAGGGCGAAGAGGAGCTTCGTGACCGAACCACTATAAATCACCTGTTCCCCGGCTTGTATTTTCTTCTTACCTTTAAGCTTTACTTATTTCTTTAACATTTAGTGTTTACTTTAATACTTGCATTGTGATCATGATTGCGTTGATTGTTGTGTATATCATTTTTACTTATGGTTGGTATGTGTTCTTGTAGTGAATAGTTGAGTAGTGGTTGTGATGTTGTTAGATTATGTATTACAATTGAGGATTTATAATCATCACTTCTCATATTGTTCAAAAAAAACTTGATTGGTGATTTGATACAAAAGATTTAAAGTTTTTAAAATGAAACGTATTCACCCCCCTCTACGGTTTCCACAATTGGTATCAGAGCCACGTCGCTCTAGTTTTCAAAACAAATGGTTTTTAAAATAGAGTACGATCCATGTATCAAATTACCCATGAAGGGGGATTAAATATGAAAAGATATTTGTTTTGTTTGATCTACTAGTTTTTGTTATTTAAATAACTTTCATATACTAGCTTTATTAAAATTATTTTCTCAAAAGAACTTGAAATGTCAACTAAGCTGTTTGTCTAAGTCGTAAGAGTAAAAATGATGTCTAAAATACGTGTTTTATGTGCTGGAACAATTCCCTGGAGTCCTACGTCCCTACATTAAGTTACCAAATAATTTTATAAAATAAAAATAAACGTGTTTTTGGGTCTCTGACGGCGGTCCCCTAAATCTTCGGGCAGCCCCCTAATATATCTGGGAGTCATCGCCTTTCCGAGGGCCGTCTGTCGGTTTCGTCAGAATTTGGCACATTTCAAAAAATCATATTAAATCAACTGTAAGTTCGTATAAGTCGTGTCACCCGCTATTTTAAAGATAACTGAGTCTACTTTCATTTAAAAATACTTACAAGTCATTATTCCAAACTTAAGTCAGTCAGAAATGAAAAATACTACATAGTGGTCAAAACTTTATGTTTCGTTTTGACAAAAAACTTGTAGTTTACTCTTTCTTTCAAGTCAAGCATTTCTAGTCAATGTATCTTTGAAAAACGGTATATTTGTCTTTTCAAAACATTGATCTTGATTAATTTTTTTTAAATGGGGAGGAACTATTTATTTTCCAAATCAAGCTAAGTATACATTGTTATATCTAATATATAAAACAATGACGAATATCTTTATGCGCATGCTAAATGATTATGTGTATTTACTTGCATCGTATTTTTGTTGATTGATATTATTAAGTGAGCATTGCTACTTGTAATTGAGCTACTTATTTATCTAAACACATATGCCATGTACACTATTTACTTGTTAATAGTTTTTTGGATTACGCCTAATAGGAATTATGCTAGATTTCTTGCGTTAAGTTGCGAAATTGTTTGTGCATTCCCTTTAGGCATAGATAGCTATATTTACAAATGTTACATAAACATCTTGTAAATCATTTTGAGTCTAGTAACCTTCTTAGGATTGAGATTCAATAGTGTGTCAAGTATGTTGGAAAATATTGTCATAAGATAAACGGTAAAACCCGTCACCAAAATTCCCAACACGTTAACTCTCTTCCAACAAGATGTCTAAATCTTTTCACCGTCTTGCTTTATTTGACCTTGAGTTGGTTAAACAAATGAAAATATCATATTAATACATTAGTATTTATGTAAAAGAAATTGTATTTTTTTGATAAACTTTTCTTGTGCTTGCATTGTTCTAACACTCACTCATAATTATATTATTTTTATAAACATATAGTATTTTACAAAAGATATGTGTTGTATTAAAATGGTTAGAAAAATCATTCATATACTAATAAAATGTCAAAAACTATGCATACTATGCATAACAACAAATAGTTTTTCGCACACGCAAAATATATGACAATCTTGAAGTAAGAAATTAACTTGTCATTATTCATCAACCTCACACTTACAACTAGTCTTAGGATTAGTGGAACACACTATGAAAATCTTTATTTGTCTTCTTTTAAAAGAGTGTTCGTGAGGGTCAAGAAAGATTTTGAATATATATCAACTCATTATTCAAACTATGATTATTATTATCGAATCTAATTGACAAGTTTTCGAGTATGGACAAGAAATCGGATTTTTATTTGTCTAGCTTTAAGATAATATATATCAAAATATAACAAGAGATATTATCTTAAACCTACATACTCAATCACACTTGATTGATATGAAAATAACGACATCCCTTTCCAAGACGATAAGAATATGCATCGGATCATAACTCACACTTGTGTAGATGATGTCATATTGAGTCTACTTGTCCAATAGTTGTGTTCCAAATATTTGGCAAATATATGCATAAAATACACAATGAAGTAGGATTGACGACTTGAATATTTCATCCGAAATACTCAAGTAATTTACCTTGCAATGCAATTGGTAAAGTCGTTGTTTCCGAAAAGCCAAACATGAGCAAATGCACAACATATGTAACTTTGCTCAAACAATTCAAAAGCACAACTCAAAACCCAAACTATCTTCTCATCAAAACTCTATCTTACTTTACCAAATAAGCATAATATTTCTTCCTCACCAAATGAGAACCCTTTAACCATCTAAGGTTAGAATTAGGAAGAATTGAACATATTCCACAAACCATTATCGTGCTTTCTTTCAATAAGTGATCGTAAGAGGATTTTGAATATGAAGATGATTATTATTCAAACGATAATCAATCTCATCATTCAATCTAATTACAAAATTAGAATATGAACATGAAATCGAGATTAGGATTTATCTAGATCACGGAAATATCAATCAAATGACCATAGATATTTTTCCGAGTCTACATGTTTAACCATCCTCGGTTATTACATGAAATCACGAAGTCGATTGTAAGACAACAAGATTAGTCATCAAATTGCAACTCACACTTGCAATGAAGATGTCTCATTGAGTCTAAAGTGTTCAAATGTTGTGTTATTAGCTATGGTCAAATTATACATGCTAAACTTAACACACTCTATTCTTTTTCTCCTCAATGGAAATTTCTTATTCATACTATTTTGCAATGCCTAAGTGCTAAGACTACTGCATGGAATGAATTTAGTAGCACTATGGCTTTTGCAATTATTTATCTAGCCACAAACTAAAAGTTCAACTTTTCCAAGTAGATTTTTGAAAACATGGTGAAGAACTTGGATAATGCTGGTAAATTCTTGATGTATCTAAGGTTTATACAAGTCTTTTTGGATAATCAATTGGAGGGGATGTCAAGTCACAAGAGGATTTATGTTACACCTTCTCACACTAAGAAGATCTTTGCTAACATGAGAATGGCAAGGGAAAAGACTTTTCTGGATGGGAAACACCATTTTTCCAACAATGGTATTTCAAGCTGCAAGAAGAAATGGCGTAAAGGGTTTAGCAAATGCCAACTGGATTCACATCACAAACTCCATTCATTACTCACCTTCTCCATCATCATCTCATAGGAATCAAAAACTATTAGGAGTTTGGTCAACAAAAAGAAGGACACTGAGGTACCTTAGCTAGTGATCATACAAATTTAGTAGTAGTAGATGAGTCTGTGTCAATGAGGCAGATAGTATGCAAGCTTAAGAATTGTTGGATTTTTATACCAAATTGCAACAAAGTGTGTATTGGGGACCTGGAGAACACAACGACTACTCAAGCTCAGGAGATTACAAGTTTTGAAACTGAGAGTCAAGAGGTTAGAGAAGAAAGGGGGTCAAGAACTCATAGCTCAGAGGTTGGTTTAGATCTGCAGAGTAGTTTCTCTTGTGTGGAAGCTTGTTGGGTGTTCAGGAGGATGCGTCCAACAGGGGAGGAAAATTGATGAAATAATCAATGCTGATACTGGAAATACCTTGAATAGTACTCATTTTGATGCTGTGATACATTATGTTGGAGTACATTGACTTAGATAGTGATGTAGTGTTGTGAAAGTGTTGTTGCTGCTAGGAAAGATAGATGATGATGTTATGTTGGTTGAAGATAGTTCGTTAGTGCTGCTGAAAACAGTTAATGCTGTTGCTAACCAATAACTGAAGATGAATTAACTTTGGCCAAGCACATGGGCAGAATTGGAAATGTGTTTGTAAAACCTAAGGTTACTACTTCTACAATAGCAACTACTAAAGGAATTCTTCTTCAAGAGCCAAGTGAATCAACAACAACAACAACAACAATTCCTTTAAAGGACAAGAGTAAAGGTATAATGGTTGAAGAACCTTTGAAGATGAAGAAGAAAGATCAAATCAGCTTTGATGAACAAGAAGAATAAGATTACAAGTTGTATTTGATGAGGAAGTGAGGCTTGCAAGGGAAAAAGATGAAGCCAATGTAGCCTTGATTGAAGAATGGAATGATATTCAAGCAAAGATTGATGCTGATTATCAAATGGCTAAACAAATACAAGCAGAAGAACAAGAAGAGTTGAGTATTGAAGAGAAGTCAAAGTTGTTTGTACAACTCTTAGAAGCAAGAAAGAAACACTTTGCTACAAAAAGAGCAGAAGAAAAGAGGAACATGCCACCTACAAGAGCTCAACAAAGGAGTATTATGTGTACTTACCTGAAGAATATGGCAGGATGGAAGCCCAAAGACTTAAAGAACATGTTCTTTGCCAATATTCAAGAATTATTTGACAAAGCTATGAAAAGGGTAAACACATTTGTAGATATGGACAAAAATTGGTTGAAGGGTAGTGAAGTAAAAGAGCATTATGGCAGTAAGACAAGGAAGAAAGTATTCAAGAAGCTTTAGATGAGCTAGAAACAAGAGAAGGCAAAAAAGAATGAAAAGAAGAAGGTGGATGAGGATAAACGAATTAATTTATCTTCAAAGTCTGATGATTGAAAAGCATTCCTAATGAGGAGGTATTTAAGTATAAAGTAGCAGTTGATGCTATACCTTTAGCTACTAAGCCTCCAAGCATTGTTGACTGGAAGATCCTTAAAGAAGGAAAGATCAGCTACTATCAAATTATAAGAGCTGATGGAAGTTCAAAGAGGTACTCAGCCTTTATTCAGATGCTTAGAAGCTTTGACAGGGAAGATTTGGAAACTTTGTAGAAATTGGTAAAAGCTAAGCATGGGTATACAAGGCCAGAAGAGGGCTAGGAGAGAGTGTTATGGGGTGATCTAAGACAATGTTATTTTGAACTCATGTAGATGATTACAGTGTGTGTGGAGGATTTTACACAGAAACAAAGTATTGGTTTGGAAGATATTTGATTTACCTTGTGGTAGTACACTTTGGGATGTTTTAAAGTTGCAATATCATTTATTGTTGGTAGAGAAGAGATATCCTCTTACACCTGCTACAATCACAGAGATGCTGAATAAGAAGCTGCAAGCTGATCATTGGAATGAAATGTGTTATCAGCTTCTTAAGGTCATCACAAAGCTAGCTAAAGAATCTAATTGAAGTGTTTGGAATGCATTCCTTCCTGGTGATTAAGGATGCTTTTTAATAAAGGAAACTTGATAATTTTGGAAGATTAAATATCAAGTTTAGGGAGATTGTTGGGATTAATAGACTTCTTGATGATCTAGAGTTACTGAGATGCTAAGGTTTGTGTTTACTACTACTAAAGCAAAAGTTTGTGCTGATCATTAACTTTAATAAAAAATTATGTATAGTTGTTTGTAATGGCTATTAATAGTTTTTACTGCTAGTGTAACTTAGTACTGCTAGTATATATTAGTACTGCTAGTTACTACTGCTAGTATATGTTAGTACTGCTAGAGTAAAGTTAGTAATGCTGGTGAAGATTGAAGAAAATATTCTAAGTAGTTACTACTGCTTGTACATAGTTAATGCTGCTGGTGTATAACTTACTACTGCTAGTGTTTAAAGTTAATGTTGCTGGTACAAAGTTAAAACTGCTGAAAGGATAAAGATTGCTCAGAAAAGATAAAGATTGCTTAAAGATCAAGATTACTTAGTTGATAAGGATTGTTATTTATAGAATAGATCTTTAAGAATATTCTAAGTTTTTGTAATATATTGTAAATCGACTAGGACTCCTTGGTGTATAAAAGGAGGTCTTAGGGCATAGAGTTCTATGTATAAAAAATGAGTCATTCATAGAGTTGTTCATAGCTTCAAGGTTTTGTAACCCTAATACTAGTTAGAGTATTCGTATTAATATATTGAAGCTTTTGTTTGTTAATCTGTGTGTTCATTAGAATTACTGTTTCATTGAAGAATTCTTCTTATATTAAAGATTAGATTCCGCATAATCTTTAGTATTATCAAACAAAGTTTCGATCATAGTTGTGTAGGATTTATCTTACATAGATAAACCTTACACAAGCTAAGGAATTCAAGATCCATTGAAGTGGGATCAATATCTAATGTATTTGGAAGGGTATTGGAAGCTTGGGTATTAATTTTAACAAGGTTTAATCATAAAGAAAATTTAGGTTTTCGAACTAGGGTTTCGAATTAAGGTTGGTTATCTAGGGTTTGAATTTGTGTTCTTCATCATCCTACACTCATATAAGGTCTACTTAAACCATAATCCCTCTAATTACTCATTTACATGTTTTACATACTTGTTATTATGTTAATCACCACCTAGGGTTTGTTTTTATGAGTTTATAAAATATTACAATTATGTTTAAGATTTGAACCTATATTAATCTATGGTGAAATAATGTCTAAAATGCAAGGATACACTTTTTATAAGTGTTAGATAATTTATATGTTTAGTTTATAAATTTATTTGTTGAAAGTAAATTACAAAAGTTATATATAAATTATCATGAGAACACTTTACTTGGACAAGAGTTATGGACATGAATATGAGGACCCTAAATATGTGAGAAAAATTATATAAAATAAATTAGAGGACTTGTACAAATTAATCAAGTAATGATTTATAGAAACTATTTTATACACTTTATATATATATGGACTATTTTAATGATTCTGTTTGGATTCAAAGTTTTATAAATTTTGAAAGCATTTTATTAAAAAATTACATATTATGAGAATTGTAAGCATATAAAGAACTCAAAAAATCGAGCTATAACGAAGAAGTTATGATATTTACAAGATTACGATAATTAAATATATAAAAGTGTTTTTATAAAAGTTATTTTATAAAATAGTTACTGTTTCAGATTTGAGAAAAATGTACAACTATTTTATGATGATAGATCATCTCAATAGGAAACCATGCATATAAAGAACACTAAAAATGGAATTAAAACAAAGGAGTTATGAGTTTTGCGAGATTTAAAGTTATAAAACTGTTTTGGATTACTGTTTTCAACATAGATTTTCTAAAAATAGTGAGTACTTTATTTGAATAGTTTATCTCATCACGATTCCATACATATAAAGAACAAGCGAAACGGAGTTAAAATGAGCAAGTTACGCGTTTTTAAAGATTTCGGATAAATAGAAACAATAAAAACTAATTAATTTTTATAAATAATTTTTTGTAATTTTTATAGAAATAAACAACCTGTTAGAAACTTGAAATATGGTTTACGAGTGTTTTCGAGTTCGTTTGGGATATAAAAACCTTAAGAAATATTATCGTATTATTTATATAATATTTATACACGTTTTTAACTTTATAAATATTATTTTATAAAACAATTAAACTAATTATATAATATTATTATATAATCAATAAAAATATTAAATCATGTATTGTTAACAAATAATCAATTGTTGGACGAAGATAACATCTTATTTTACGGATGTATATACGTAGACATTTATTTAACAAAGTACAATTTAAATATTTTTTGACTTTGAAATTAAACTGAAACTATTAGGTGGTGGTGTAACTATATAACTTATATATTGTATTTATATTAAATATATTTTACTCATACGACCTATAATTAATTAGTTGCATTCGAATTTCTCGAGACATTTCACTTACTTGATTTAGATAATCAATCATTCACTTGAGGTGAGTTCATAGCCCCGCTTTTATACAATTACAATGATTTACAACTTTGGGGTGAGAAACATGCATTGTTTTACAATTAGACATATGAACACTTTAAACAAATTACGAGTTTGCCTAAGTAGCTATAACCCACTATGCCCATGAATCATGAATTGTTAATTACTGGATTGTAAGCGCGAATGTTATGAATAGATCTATTTGGGATTGACATCCCCGTTCGGGTGAGTAAGCGCTCACTAGTTTTGGCAGTACCGAAATGACGAATGTATACCATGTCGGAACAATTTGAATATTACGGGTTGAACATCTACACGGGCACATTATTTGCATTAATTTGCATACATATATGTTGTAGCTTCAGTGTCATGAGCTTAGTGCATTTCGTAATTACATTTTGAGATATTGTATGTGTTACATGTCTTGCACTTGGAAATCTTGTGGTCCTACTTAATACATTACTCAAACCTGTGAATTCACCAACTTTATGTTGATGTTTTAAAGCATGTTTTTCTCAGGTCAATAAGGCAAGAACAAGGATACATTGGTGGTCATCATTTTGGAGTCACATTATTATAACGATTTAAGTGCTTTACATTTTGAAGTATTTGTTATGTATTAAAATCTTTACACTTTTCAACGATGAACAAGTTAAGCTATAGGCTTTTGTAACAAACAATTTAATTAATCCAATGTATCATTTTCAAGTGACTCATATAGAGGTCGTTCTCATATCTTGTGCTATTGATCTATAAAGTAACACTAGCAACTCCTGTCCAATATTCCGCTGGGCGACCCTATTAGGAGGGGGGGGTGGGGGAGGGGGGTTACACCTACTCTCCACTGCAACCACCACTAAAACACCGAACATTTCCAGACCTCAAACACATATTTCCAACATCTTAAATACATTATACCAATGAGGGATTAGACGATACACAGACCAAAATCCCCCCCTTCTGAAAAATTCCCCCCCCCCCCTTCACTATAAATTAAACTGTTACCAACACAACCTTTTGGAACATGTTCTTTAGATATGATAAAAGACCTCTCGGTCACCCCGTATATTATTGTATTATAATAGTTCGTATTTTAATAGTTAATAGTATTTTTTATCGGTTTTTTAGTCGGGTACTAATGCCGCGGTATATTGAAAGTACAATATATAGTCTCTTCTAACTTTGGAAGAGACAAGCAATTCATTATTTCATTTCAAGAAACACATACACTCTCTCTCGTCTAATCTCTCTCCTAGAATCTCTCTCTTGTTTTCTCCTCCCTAGAAACCTAGCTAAACCACGTCGAATCATCACCCGGTGTTATGAATTAAAACGATCCTAAAATTGGTACCAAGAGCCAATGGATTCGTGTGAGTTAATACAAGATCAAATTTCTGACTTATGTTTTGGTGAAAAATACCCACGCTCAAATTTATTTTGAGCTTGTTTGTTTGTTTTAATTCGTGTTCTCCTTTGTTCTACAAAGTCAAAAAGTTAGATTGTTTACCATATCATGCTTACATAAGCATCTAGATCGTTTTTATAAGCTTAAAAGGGTTTGGCTTATTTGAGTGTTCTTGGTGGCGGTTTGGTTTGGATTTGAAGATCCACAAGGAAAATCGTGTTAATGTATGCTTAATCTTCGATTACCAACTTAGTTTTATGCATTGAAAGCTTATTTGAGGAAAGAAATAGCTTATTTGGTCGATTTATGCCTATTTCGAATTGAAGTTCATCAAGGCGGTTTGCTTAAAATATAATATTCTAGGTGGCGAGTTGACAGAAAGGACAGACAAGATCCACGTTTTTAGGAAAAAAAGTCAAAGGCGAGTTGCTGGTCAAAGGCGAGTTGCTCACATAGCCGGCGAGTTGTCAATAGGTTTAGCAGCGGTTTGCTTATTTTAATTCAGCGGTTTGCTAAACGGCGGTTTGCTAAACGGCGGTTTGCTAAACGGCGGTTTGCTAAACGGCGGTTTGCTAAACGGCGGTTTGCTAAACGGCGGTTTGCTAAACGGCGAGTTGCTAAACGGCGAGTTGCTAAACGGCGAGTTGCTAAACGGCGAGTTGATTATTTTATTGATCCAGCGAGTTAACAAAACTAGGCAGCGAGTTACTTCAAAACCACGGCGGTTTTTGCCTAGATAAGATCTTGGTCGGCTAGTGCTGTTAGGCAGACGGTTTGCTTTCCATGGCGGGTTGAACAAAACAGATAGACGGCAGGTTTGATAGAAACATATAACCGCAGCGGCTGGGAATAAAAAAAGTATCCAGACGACACCCTTTTAGCGACACTTTTGCGAAAAAAATAAAGTAATTTTGTAATCTTTTTTTTCCCTATAGCCTTTTTAACATTATTTTTACATCACATTTCAAATTTTGGTAACAGGTTAAAAATAATTTTCGTCGACACCTTTTATGCGACACTTTTTTGCGGGAAAAAATAAGTAAAAATATAATTTTTTTCTTTAGACTTTTTAGCTCATTTTTTACACCAAATATAAGATTTTGGTAATAGAGTAAATTTATTTTTATTATCCAACTGCGTCAAATTTCAAACAAATCAACAAACCAAATATCACTACCAATTATCATTTACGTTTTTTCTATCATTTTTGTGAAATCCCGTGAAACTTCTTATCGGTTTTTAAAATCTTAGACTTTTTATAATTCCCGTGAACGTTAATTTTTGCCATTCATAACCAATACATCAAGGTGTCTAATATGTCAGAAGATATTTGGTATGCCGGTTCCGATACACGCCCACCAATGCTTGACAGAACAGACTTTGAATCTTGGCAACAACGTATACGTCTGTACTGTCTAGGAAAGGATAATGGAGAGAATATTATGAAGTCCATTAATGAAGGACCATTTCATATGGGAACAGTCTCAGTGTATTGCTGGAGGAACTGAGGGTTGCAGTTCACAACAAGGTCCAGATACGTGCTAGAGTCCTTAACGACACTGACCAACCAATATCCTACTTCAAAGGTATACCAAAGGACATCTACTCACCATACAAATCACTATACGACAGCCAAAGACATTTGGGAAAACGTGAAGATGATTCTGGAAGGTTCTGAGTTAACAAAGGATGACAGGGAATCTCAGTTATACGATGAATTTGAACGCTTCCGTCAAATCAAAGGAGAAACCATTCAAGGATACTATGTTAGGTTTTCAAAGCTCATCACACATGAGAAACATCAAGATGACCATGTCCAGAATGCAGCTTAAAACTCTAAATTTGTGAACAACATGTTACCTGAATGGAGTGCAGATTTCATAACAACTGAAAGTCCACACTAAACAGAGGTTTTGAAAGAGTCTAACTTGATCATTGTATGCCTACTTAAGCAACATGAGGTACATGCAAATGAGAACAAAAGATGATTGAAAGGTTTCATTCAACCTACTGATGACCCCTTGGCACTAGTGTCTAATGCATCAAATCAGAATTATCCCAACAACAATCATCTGAGTCTCCTACAATCCCTCAAAATTCAACCATCAATTGTTTGATAACTGTCAAATGGACACAGAAGCACTGCCACGTGAAAACTTTGATTTAAAGCCAAAAACAACACACTTTCCCTCCTCAATCAATCATTCAAAACACATCTTCCTCAAACGAACAATCAACTCTGAACTTCCTCAAACGCAAGGAACAATCAAGAAGACCTATTCATAGAACAATGTCAAGAGGAACATGTTGTAGCTAGAATGCTAGAGGTCCAGAACACAGAGATGGCAATGTGAATCCTAGGTCAGCCTAAACCCGTTATGTGTGGACAACTGCAAAGGAAACGGCACATAGCACGAGAATGTCCACAACAAAATCGTCCTCAGGATTCAGACGTACTTCAAAAGACAAGATGCCTGCCATGGAAATGCTTATGAGAATGGTGTTGTACGGAGAGAAGAGCAGTATGATGTTTTCCTTACAGGATAACGGGTCACCAATTTTGATGACGATGTCTTGAAGCTGATCAATCGCGATGCATATCGAGCTCTTATGATGATGAGGCCTCCCACCACACAGACCATGTGTTCATGGTAAATCTTCATCAGAAGATCCAATCTACGATGAAGCCGGGCCGATCAAAATGACTCGAATACTCCTTCTTTGAGGTACAAGATCATTTACCTTTGTAGATCATATACTGATATCATAATTACATGAGATGCAAAGCGATAGTACAACACAACTACATTGTTGACTCTAAAGCTGACTATACTAGTGAAAGTAATATTATTCCGTATGATCATATGTGGAAGACAACGAAGAACATGTTGTACAAAAGTAATTATCTCCTGTACGAAATGATGCCATTGATGTCAATTCTCGATGAAATGCAATGAACAGGTGTCCAAAGTAGTCAACAATAGGCAAGTTAAAGTAGTTTAATGACACATTGACTTCTGAACTTCGCTAGATATATGAGGAACAGGTCGGGGTGTAAGAAAACGGGGCTAAGTTTGAATTAACTGATAGAGAACGAAGATTGAGAACAAATAGAATAATTATCTCTGACCGAAATCGAAAAGAAACTTCTTTAAAATCGGAACTTCATTCTGCACAATTGCAACTTTGTTCTACTCTTAACCATCATAAGATAGTGAGGGAAGAAGCGATCATTTTGAAAAAGGATTTTAAACAAAAAGAAGACAAATTTCCCCTTAAGAGTTTTAGACATTAAAAGGCAAAAAGAAAAGTTGAAGATAGATTATTCAAACAAGATCAATCTGTAAAACGTCACATGATATGTTAAACCAGAAATCGTTTTATGATGAAAAGAACAAGGTAGCTATAGGCTACAAAATCCCTTATGACACACTCGTGCGAAGCAATTCAACCGCCCACTATAATGGTCATGTATAAGTCATGTCCATCATGCAACGCCTGTTGTATCATGACTCAGAGGGATACTCTGAATATCTGAGATAACTAGGAAAAGATGCTTGAGAAAAGGAAAAGTCCCCTAGATGGAAAATAAAGTTAGATTGCCCCCACAGATTACTCGAAAGGAGAAACCTTCTAGCAACCTATTGCTATCCACAAAGAAATTTGACCACCAAACAGATAGTTTGGTCCATAGATAACAACAACAGGAAAAAGGCTGAGACCGTAGCTCCAAAACCAATTTCAGCATTGACAGTGTATCCACCCAATACTCCTGTCAAGCTTGTCCCGCAGAAGACTAGATTCTTCCAACTAAAGTCATTGTGAAAAATAACCTTTATGTACTCACAAAACAACTTTTTAACGGGATTTGACAAAACTTGCAAAACTTGATCACACACAGGTCTTACAGAAGGGGGAAAGAGGTTTTTGAGCAAAACAAAAAAAGAAGTTACCTCAAATGAAGTTATTCCATTTTTCAAAACTCTTAAAGAACACTTTGTTGGAGTTCAAAAAGCCCTCTTTAAAGAAGTTAAAGAAATGGAAGAAATTTTTGATCAAATGAATAACGAAGTGGACAAGAATACTGTAGACAAGCAATGTGCTGAAATTGAAAAGAAAAACCTTCTCATTGAAAATGAGAATCTGATTGTTAATTGCTTGTCGACTCAACTGCTGTATGATGTGGAAAAATCACGTTGTCTAGATCTTGAAGCTGACATGTCTAAAGTTCATGATGAGTCAAACTTATTTCAAAACTTGAAAGGGAATGCCTAAATTTGCAATTTAAAGTAACAACATCTCAAGAAAGTTTTTGATAAAAAAATTCAAACATCACAGGAAGCTCCTGATTTTAAATTAAACTCATTCTTAAAATCAAGAATCTCAACATCAGATTAAAGAAAAAGATACGTGATTCTCACTTGAAAGATCTAGTCCGCTAATTTGTATGACTGACAGAAGATCTTGAGCCTCATAATGCTGAGTAAGATGTCACTAGCTCTTAATTGAACAAAATGGTTTGCGATAGAGTAGAACTAGAAAAGGTCAAACAACATTACAAGGAATTGTATGACTCAATTTTTAAAAAAGAAAAAATCACAGCGTGCTCACAACAAGTGAAAAGACACCTACCATGTTGAATGAGATAGAGAGTCTAAAAGCGGGGTCACCAGTCCGCACTACAGAGCTACCCTCCACCGCCGCCAAAATCAGCTGTTGTTAAAAAATTTGCGAAGCAAAGAGTCTTGTTTCACTAGTGACTATGTCAAACCAAAAGTTCTTGCGCCTGGCATGTATGCCATTGACGAAAGACCTATCCACAACCCTTAAGAACAATAGGAGTGCTCATTTAAACCTATATCCATGCCTATCTTAAGAAAGTGTAAGAAACAGTTAGGGAGATGTAGAGGAAGCTAGAGTAGTTTTAAACCACTGGATTAATGCTTTAACTAATGCATGCCAACACTAAGCATCTCAGGAATTGTTTATAAAATGTGATTGCACTTGCCCAAAAGTTTCAGTGAAAGAGATAACAACGCTCCTCTGCCCCAGTTACTAGGAAAAAGCAAGTGTACTTTTAGTATAAACCAGGAACTTCATCAAGCAACACACAGAAACACAAAGTGCACCAAAAGTTCACCGTCTAATGTCCAAGAGAATTCCTTCTACCGGAGTAAGCAGTTCTACTTGAGCAAGCGATCAAAGCCTAGAAGCAAATCCAAAGCACAATAAGGATCTGGCCCAGCTAAAGAGTGTTGAATATAAGAAAGTAGAAGACCACCTTAGAACAAATAAGTCTTTTGGACAAACGTGAATCAGTTGATCTAGCATTATCTCTAGAGCATGTTGTAATTTAATTCGAATTCTTAGTCTGTGTGCAAAAACGTGTGATCAAAACAAACGTTTGAATTCTGCAAATCATGAATGCGTGTTGAAATATTTTTGAGCTCTGGAATGCTACCCCACTTATGTGAAAATTGGCTGAATAAGACGAGGAAGAGCAGATTTGAAACCAAAGGCAAACAGTCTGATAACAGTTTGAACCAAGCCAAGCAGATTTAGCAACCCAAAGGAAAACTGTTTGATAACATTTGATAGAAGACCAAGCAGACGGTTTGGAAAGCAACAGGCAAACTATTTGCTAAGGTTGGTTATCAATGTGAGACCTTAAGAAAGAAATTCACCTCAAGAAACCTAATTGTGGTTTATCAAGTGGAGACCCACAAGGAAAAGAATTTGCCTTAGGAGAAAACTAAGGAGCACCCTTTAACATAGTCTCTTTGACATGTACTACTATACAGCTAACCAACAGGAACCCCAACACAAATTAGGGATCCGAAATTCCCCAAACACCTCCAAATCCCGAATGTTTTCAAATGCATGCAGTGTGTACAGATCATCTTTGTATCTAACACAGGTCTGTTCAAACAAATGATGGGGAATCGTTCCAATAGCTCGAAGAACTTTGTGGAAAAGTTCATCGGAATCTACAACAAAAGAACCCGTCGAATAATGGAAACAATTCATGTCACTGTCGATGAGCTGCATCAGACAATGGCTCCTGTACGCATCAGTTCAGGAGACCCCAAGCCTATGATGATGTTTGGACACAAAACATTCAAGGCCGTCGTTCTACATCAAATGATGTTTGACAAAACATTTCAAGCTGTTCTTCTCATCAATGATGTTTGGACAAAATAGTTCCAAGCCTCGATCTTCAACAAATGAATGTTTTGGACAAAACAGTTCAAGCCTCTCTTCAACAAATGAAGTTTGGAACAAAACATTCAAAGGCCCTCGTTCTTCATCAAATGAATGTTTGGACAAAACAGTTCCCAAGCCTCGTTCTCATCAATGATGTATGGACAAAATAGTTCAAGCCCGTTCTTACATCAAATGATGGTTTGGCACAAAATAGTTCAAGCTCGATCTCAACAAAATGATGTTTAGACAAAACATTGCAAGCCTCGTTCTCATCTAATGATGTCTGCTGCAAAATTAGTTCAACCTCGTTTCTCAAATGTTCACTCAGGCGTCTGCTGCAACTCTCAGCCCCGTTCCTAAAGAGGAAGAAGAGTGTAACGCTTCACTGCGCTTTATCTTCACAGAAGAGAAATTCTTCTGTTCTTGATCATTCTCATCAACAATTTTTCATATTTTTCCATGCACATATTCAGATCGTTAAGTGGATCAACTAGATCAGCTGGGTATTCTAATTCACTAGATCCAAATGGCAATCACTAATTGCAATTTTTTGAAAGGGGGAGAATAGTGAATCTAATTGATCAACAAATCAACGATTAAACTTGGTACCTCTCAATGTGTATGAAACGATGAATGTGAAAGTGAATGTGATAAAGAAGAATGACCATCCTTCATTGCTCGCAAGTGGTACGAAATTAGAAAGGGAAACCTCTTCTTAGATCTACATAAGTGCAAAGAATCATATCTTCCGCATTTCGTTGATATTCGTTCAAACAACAAACTTTGTAGGGAATTTTCACTACATCAGCAAATGTCCCTTCTATCTATATTCAGCTATTCTGGAATACTCTGACTCATGATGCAAAGACTAGGGTTTATAGCTTTCAAGTCGATGAGCACTGGCTTACTCTGAGTGTTGATCTTCTTCGGAAGGCCTTAGATGTCACTCCTGCAGACTCAGCTCACCCATTCGAGTCACCTCCAGCTGGTAAAACGGACATAACATTCACAAGGAGAAGAGTTCCTTCAAACCAACCGGCTCCTGAACCTCATATGGATGATTATGAGTACAATCTATAACAAGGTACTCAAATGAGATTGGAAGTTTCTCAGGCATCTGTCAAGCAACAGTTATCAGAGTGGCTATCCCGTGAAACCTGCTCCATAGTCCAACCAAAAACTCCCCAGTAGTTGAAATTAAGGGAAAGGAAGTGCACAGATATACAAGCTGCAAAGTCACTTCTGGAACGCATAATCCAAAGAAACAATGAACCATGATTAATGCATATTCCAAGGTAGATTATAGCATCTCAGTGATATACTATTGGACCCTCTGTACGATCTTGAGGATGCTACATCCACAAGATGGTTTGTGAAACTCTATCTCATGCAGATTGGGCTGAAGTCTGGTGTATTCACATAAAAGATAAACGGTTGAGACTGAACTGAAATTCTAAATGTTTGGTGATGAACTAGGTTAGGAGGATGCTTCTAAAAACAGTGGCTCTAAAGGAATGAACCATTGAATTTGATGAATACCAGGTTGGTTCAAACTCTAAACAAAGTCATGTGGCTCTTGTTGGACCAAACCCTGAGCACATGCAAGATGTCTTCCTTGCTACTAATTACCCTAAGGTACATGAAAGCTTGAAGAATACTACTAAGGCACATGTCCACCTGGAGAATCCACCGAGCTCATCCAGAACCCTTTCATCAATGAAGAATCTAAGGATTCATGAGTGGGAAGCAGATGATGAAGGAATGGCTCCTGACGCCATCTGTTCAGGACCCGAGCCTTCATGATGACCCCTGGATAACTCAATTCAGGGCTCGTCCCATCACATGTCCCTGCAACTACAAACATTCCACTGACAGATAAAGATCTAGAGATTTTATTCCAACCGATGTTCGATGAATACTTAGAGCAATCTACAGATAGTGAACCATACCCAAGATGGCTTCTATTGTTAAGCGCTAATTGTTTTCTATCCTACGGAATACATCTTTTCTTACATCGATTGCTCCAAGATGCACATTCCTACAAGCCATATCCTGCATCTCACAAGTGCA
The DNA here is from genome assembly GCA_026074375.1 of Tanacetum coccineum. Classification (NCBI taxonomy): domain Eukaryota; kingdom Viridiplantae; phylum Streptophyta; class Magnoliopsida; order Asterales; family Asteraceae; genus Tanacetum; species Tanacetum coccineum. Next base: position 37,712 of record BQNB010019417.1, on the reverse strand, counting down.
TCCACAGTCCTTCATCAAGTGTTTGCAGCTGGACCAACTATCAAAGACACCTCAATTACTCAAGCTGACCGTCATCCCTCAGTGAACCCTAATTGCAGGAGAACCTAGTTCTGCACAGTCAACATCAGGGGATGCTAGTTTAGCTGAAACCCAACAAGTGAGTCAACCACCGTGGATCATCTCAGAAAAATGGACCAAGGATCAACTCCTCTTGATAAGATCATTGGTAATCTTCTCCGTGCCGGTACCCCAAGAAAACAGTTAGCAACCGATGCTTTGTGTGGCTGTTTCCGATACTGAACTGTCCAAAGTCGAACCAAGACTTCAAAATGGCTATGATAGAAGACAGCTGGTTTCAAGCCATGCAAGATGAAATTCACGATTGATCGAGCTTGAAGTATGGGAATTAGTACCATCGCCCAATTCTAATTTATGGTTATCGCTCTCAAGTGGATCATACAAAGTGAAGCTGATGAATATGGCGATGTACTAAAAAACAAAGCTTGGTTTAGTTGCAAAGGGATATCGTCGAGGAAGGTATTGATTTAAAGAATTGTTTGCTCCAGTTTGCACGGCATAAACTGCCATCAGAATAGTCACTGCCCAATGCTAACAACCAAGAAGTATATTAATCACTAACCAGATGAAGGTCAAAACTGCTTTTCTGAATGGTGAATCTTCAATAGGAAGTCTTGGTCAGTCCGCTTAAGATATGAAGACCAAGATAATCCAACGCCACGTTTATCGTCCAGAAAAGGCTCTTATGGGCTAAAGCAGGCACCAAGGGCGTGGTACGACACACTATCAAAGTTCCTTTTGGCCATCAATGTCTTCAAGGGTGCCGTGGATCCAACGTTATTCATACGCAAATCAGGCAAACATATTCTACTTGTTCAAATATATGTAGATGACATCATTTTTGTCTCAACAGTACATAAAAATTTGCCCATGACACATATTTTCCAAAGAAATGACTCTAAATTTCAGATGTCAATGATTGTACAAATGTCGGTTTTTTCTTAGTACTACAAGTTTCCTCAAAGTCCGAGGCATCTTCTTAACCAAGCAAAATATGCTCTCGAAACCTTAAAGAAATATGGAATGGATCCTCTCCTGACCCTGTCGATACACCAATGTGGATCGATTGAAAACTGACGAGGATCTCAAGGGGATTCAGGTTGACACCAAACCACTTAGAGGAATGGTTGGCTTCCTAATGTAACTTATAGCCATTAGACCAGTACCTTTGTATCGCCTAGTGTGCATGTGGCTAGATATCAGCCATAGCCTACACAAAAAGCACTTGACGCAATCAAACGTATCTTTCGGTACCTAAAAAGGAACATTAACATGGGTCTTTGGTATCGATAAGGACAATGGCTATGTCACTAACAGCTATGCAGATGCGGATCATCGGATGTCAAGTAGTACGTCGGGAAGTGCTCAGTTCTGTAGATAGGAATGGTTAGCGGTCATCAAAGAAGCAAAGAAGCACGGCCATCTCAACAACAGATGCAGAATACATTGCAATGTCTGGATGCTGTGCTCAAATCCTTTGGATGAGATCTTAGCTAAAAGACTACGGCTTTCTATTCAATAAGATTCCTCTGTACTGTGATAACAAAAGTGCCATTGCTCTAAGCTGCAACAATGTCCAGCACTCACGATCTAAGCACATCGACATACGACACCATTTCATTCGAGAGCAAGTGGAAAATGGAGTGGTTGAACTCTACTTCGTGGAAACAAACTATCAACTGGCAGATATCCTCACAAAAGCTTTACCAAGAGAGCGTACTTCAAATTCTAAAACTCCCCCCACGACTTGGGATGAAGAGTTTAACCCCTGAAACCCTCAAACGCCTTCAAGAAGGAGAGGATGAGTAAATGAAGTGTCCTCATGTATCCTTTGTACACAAGTACATAAAAATAGACTTGGTAAATATTTTAAGTCATTTGGAATTACAAAATGGTTTGCAATTACTTCAAATTGCAACCCGGTTTTCTCATTTAAGAAAATTGACCGTCATGAAAGACAACTGTTCCTAACAACGGTAAATTAATTTTACTCGGCATGGGATTATTACTTTATATCCATGTTAATTGGATTATGAAGAAACGTTTTACAGTGCTTTTCTATTAGGAAAGAGAAGTCTTACCTGTTTTGATAAACTAAATAATTTTCTTAATTGATATCTTCAAGAATTATTTGTGTTAACCACGGTGGTAAAAGTGTTTGTGGTTGTGAAAATCAATCCGGACAATTTGACAGCTAATCATGACTACAACTCTTTTCAATAGAAAACGAGGTCCATCGATTGAGGGGGAGAGTGTTTGTTCAAAATTTATATGTCTGGTGCCGATTGGGAAAGTATAACCGGGTCTTGAAGAGACAAAAGAAGCTAAGGAACCAAATCTCTAGTGCTCTCACTGCATCAGCTGATGTTCCTTCTAGCGTTACAGACACCACTGATACAACATCAACACTTCAACCACCACGACCTCCACTACAAACCTACAATTCATCGAGATATTTGGTAGAAAGATAAAGATCTAAGAAATTTCAAAAATCTCGCATTGCTTCATTAGTGGAAGCTCAGAGATATTGCCTTCTGTCTAATCAAGAGAAGTGAATGATGTCATCATTCAGCATAAGTGTCAATATCATCATAATTGAAACATACATCTCGTACATTAGATGTTATGTGTCATCTATGAATTTTCATGAGTTTTTCATTAACTTAAAAAAACCAGGTTTTGAGTTTAAACGAAAAAATCTTGTCAGAAAATTATCAACCTGACACTAACCCAATACCCTCAACGAATTAGGGGGAGCATTAATATGTTCCCCCAAAACACGGCTTGTGAATAATAGGCAAGACTTTCTCCAATTTTTATAACATATTGTAAATCAGTGATATCCAAAATGTCAAAGGGTTTGAAATTTTTGATAAGAGAAAATGTGAAAAAATAGTAATTGGATCATATTACCTCTAGTGTATACTCCAACAACATGTGCTAGAACAGTTTTTTTTTTTTTTTTGTTTCGAATACCGATGCACATGTTGAGGGGGAGCTTTTCTAAAATGCCAAAAACAATCGGGTATTAATCACTTTAGAAGTTATATCATAAGTACCATTATGTGATGTTATTTCAACAGTGATTTTATGGCCAGTGTGCGGAACTATACTAAAATGACTGACCAAGTATTTACTTTTATCGATGTTATAAGGATGGTAAGGTAAGGTACCGTATCCTATGATCCTGCCAGAACCGAGGATCTACCCAGGGAACAATCCACTATATTTAGTACAGAAGTCCTTAGTTTATGATTAAAAGAGTAAATGTGAGAACAAGGAATAGTGCCCCGACTGAGACGGAGCTAGTACTATAAATATACCAACAAGGTGCTGAGTCATGAAGCACTCGGTAAAGCACTGAAGGGGTTGAAGAATGAAAAAGAATTGTACGGATAAAAGGTGTAAAAGAAAGAAACCCTTCATACTCTTAGGCAGAAACCGGGTCAATACATATGTTTGTCAGAATCACAAGTTGATTGTGACATTGAAGACGACATCAATGGACCCAGAGATGCAATGCACAAACCCTTCCCAGCCATTCGAGTTCTCTAGAAGAAAACTTGTCTCAATTGTCACGGATACTTAAAACATCATCTATTATCTCACTCACTCCGAGTAAGTCAGTATTGAAAAGTGCAGTCGCTCCAGCCTCCGATCTCTTAATATCAAAGCGCACTTAGAGTCTAAGCCAAGAGATCATACAATTAATCCGTTAGGACTCCATTTCCAATTATCTTGTCTCTCACACACTGTGGAAACAAGGTTATCTTAAGAGTCCTACGCATTATCCTTGTGATATTGCCAGAACATCCGAGTGATACGAAGGTATTCACAATGAAGATGGAAATCCTGCTAGAGCCAAAATCAAACAAGCTCTAGGTAGGTGACTTGTGCGATTCTACAAGAATCAAACTTGTGTCAACTGGAAAGAAACGATGGTGCGATTCTACGTGAATCAAACTTGTTCCAGCATAAGAATTGACGGTTATTGAACATTTGACAACCAATCAAAACTATCAAAGTGTTACAAAATATTTTCATAATTAACACTTAGACTGATTTTTCAAATCAATTTTCTCTTTATTGCTAACTGTTTCATTACAGGATCATTTAAAGATGGAGATGGAGATGGAGATACCCAGTTCCAGTAATGTCAAGTTAATAACCGAATGCTCAGACGATTGCTACCTACAATTGTTTATGAAGTTATGAAAGAACTCATAAAGGATTCAAAGCTTCCGTAATCTCTGAAATCATATTCTGTCTTCCAAGTTGCAACAAGATGGCGATAAGTACTAGATGATGAGAGATTAAGTTTGGCTGATGATCTCAAGAAAGCTCATGATCAAAATCAAAACAAGTCAAAGTGAACAAGCTCAATTGTTATCTAAAGATCACTACAACAAAGTACTAGATGTAACATGAAGAATCAAAAGACTGCAAGCTGTAAGAGCTTAAGTCTAGTGTTTCAAGGGTGACCCTCCTTATGGGGAATTGTTTAAAACGAGTAAAAGGCTCGGTCACCCCGTATATTATTGTTTAAATAAAGTTTGTAGTTTTAATAGTTTAATAAGTACGTTTTTGTTTTTAGTCGGTACTAAAGGCCACGTATATTGTAAAGTACTATATATAAGATCTCTTCAACTTGACCACCACTAAAACACCAACATTTCCAGACCTCAAACACCATATTTCCAACATCTAAATACATTATACCATGAGGATTAGACGATTCACACCAAATCTCTGATTCCTTCACTATATTAAACTTGTTACCAAACACACCATTTGGAAACATGTTCTTTATTTCTAGCGGGGTAGTGACAGTCTCGTGGGTTATATCATAAGGTTTGGATGTTGGTTGTTTATGGGAGCAATTGGTTATTGGTTTGGTTATGATGTAGTGTTCTTTGTTTGTTTTGATAATATGTGAAATATGATATAATATTTGGATGATTTTTCCATGACTTGTGAATATATATGTTTATGAATTCGATGTTATCTTTACTTGGATCCTTATTTATCCTTCGATTAATTGTTGCAACTATTATAGGTCAAAAGAGTTAGTTGTAATGATTGATTTTGAGTCGCGAATCAATATCATGCTTGTGAGAATTGTGTGGCAAAATGATATACAACCTAAGTAGAATGATGTTTAAGACCCTTCCTTATGTTGACTGACCGGGTTGGGAGGAATTCATATGTATGCATATTTGATATAACCATTCTCAATTCGCTCGTAATGATGTAGTATATAGGCCGAAAGGATTCTATTATCATTGGTAGATATGCTTGTTATTATGATTACCCATCATATATGACTTGTATGCTTTGTTTATATAAAGTCTTGATCTATCTCTATCTATTATGTTATGTGGATCATGCATTGTTGTCGAAACCCGATATATCACTTCACTTCACCATGGATTTGACAAGAAAATAAGATAAGAAATAAAGAGAGAAAAGAGGAACAAGATGAGAAGAAAAGAGAGAGAAATTAAGAGAGTGTTTGGATTGCTATGTGTTTACAAAATGAAACAAATGAGATAACCAACCTTTTTCACACATGGAGAAGGTGTATTTATACCACAACCATGTAAGGTTGGACTTGTCCATTGGGCTGGCTCACTATGAATCTTATTGGGCCGAATGGTTTGGACTTGGGCCGGGCTTAGGTCTTGTGGGCTTAAGCCCATAACGCTTACACAATTAGATTACATAAACGAGCCTGATACCCGTAACTAGCCTATTACAACATTTAATAAATAAAGACTAAGCTTCCATGGTACGTAGTCGAGTTTCCTTGTTTGACTCAATATTTTGAGGCTAACAATCTCCCTCGAAGCGAGGCTTCCTGCAGATTCTGAGCTTTTATGTTCAAAAACATATTTTGAGGCTAACAATCTCCCCTAATGTGTGGTCTTCAAATTCCTGAGGTGAGATATTGAATCGTGCTTCATTGAACTTGTTAAGATTGCTTTGTCGTTGTGTTCTTGAATCTTTAGTCTTTATTATGTTGTAGGCTTGTTCCTTCATGTTGTGTGATCTTTGATCTTGAGCCTTTGTCATTGTCTTTCGACTTCGTCTTTGATTTTGAGATCTCTAAATCTTTTCCTTGTTTGTCTTGATCGTCTTTTTCACCTTGCGATCTTGTGTCTTGGCCAACATGCTCATACTTTGCATCTTGGTTTCTGAGGAGGGATCTTTAATATCAGAGTTTGCAGAAGTCTTTGTCTTTAATTCTTGAGCTTTCTTGATTCTTGAATCTTGATGCTTATAATATGTCTTTGTAGTTTGAGCATAAGCATGTGGTAATGAATCAGACTCTGCTGGTATGGGGCTGCAACACCGACGTTTGTACCTACATTGGAATGTTAGTAATAAACAGCAGATATGGACGAATATGGCTTTGTCATTTGTTAAGATCCGGTTGCATTAACTTCCGGTTCTATGAGGACCGTTTTACAGTGTAAACACTGTACCTATGATCAGGTAGGTTCAATTTGGAAGAACCTCCTTAACAGGGTTTCTAGCTCAAAGTGTTAGATACTCTAACACATATGCATTAGATACACTATACTTGCTTGTTCTCAATACCAGAACGTCTCAAAGCAGACAACACGATATGAGTGAATCAGCTAGTTACTATCTTTCTGATTGAGTCGTTAATTCATTTACTGGACCGAATCGATATCCAGTTGACACAAGCTTGATTCATATAGAATCTCATAAGTCACCTACCGCATAGCTGTTTGATGTTGACTCTCGAAGGATTTCCATTCATCACTATGAATACTAAAGAGTATCACTCTCAATGTTCTGGCAAAATCAGAAGGATAATGCGTAGGACTCTTGTTAACAGCTTGTGAACTTATTGGTGTTCAACAAGTGTTTGTCATGAAATGTGTCCTAATGAGATTTATTTATTGATCTCTTTGCTCTAGACTCGATTAGTGCGTTTTGTTAGCCTCACTTTTTAGTGAAGTTGGCGTCTTACACGTGAATTAGACTAACTATAGATCATATGCTATACGCATGGACTACTATTGTAATAATGGGACATATAGCTTTAGTATAGGCTATAAATACCTCCCATGTCTCTCTATGGGGTGTGGATGTTCATTCTTATTTTTCCTTCTTTTCTAATCTAATAAATTTTTTATTCATCTCACCCTCTCTCTACTTTCTCTCACTACAACATAATGTCTCATCTTGTGTTCTTTAATCAACCAAGACCTCCCGAATAGGTGAATCATTAGTCCTTTAATTGGTATCAAGAGCTAACCGGGGGTGTTCTGCATTCGTGTTTGTTGCTTTGTGCTGTCAGCTTATTAGAGCTTATTGATGGTTCATTTTTGTGGGCTTATTTTATGGAAAAAAGCCATGAAATAGTTTGTGTGGTGTTGTCTGATTCCATTTTTATAACAATTTTTTTTACCGTTTTGATAAGTTTTTTTTTGTTCCCTTTAGTTTCCAAAACATACCAAAAAGTAGATCTGGTCCTCTTCATTTTAACAGCTTATTTTGAGCTTTTTTATAACCTTATTTTGGGTGTTTAGCAGATTATGTGGTTTGTTGGGTTTGCTGGTTTGTGCTTATTTCGTCCTCGTCCAAAGCTTATTTAAAGCTTAATGTTATCTGCTTATTACGTGGATTATTTTCTGGGTAAAACAGCTGTTTGAAGCTTATTTTTGGTCTGGTATGGAAGGAATCTCAAATCCAAAACTTTCGCTGTCTATGACAGTTTTTTTTTGTGTTTTTGCAAAAAGACAAGAAAAAGTACAGAGGCGAATTAATCACTCAAGGAGGCGAATTAAACAACCTCAAAGAGGCAAATTAATCACCTCAAGGAGGCGAATTAATCAACCCATGGAGGCGAAATAATCACCTTAGGAAAATTAAACAACCATACCAGACCGAGTCAACTCGGTAATTACCGAGTTGACCCGGGTCAACTCACTGAGTCATGGTCAAAACAGAAATGAAGGAGAAGAAGACAGACTCGATTGACTCAATCCCATATCAATTAAACATAACAAACAACAACCACAACCTCAATCTCAAACAAATCCAACATCTTCTACACCTAAAAACCCATCGTCACATTTTTTTCAACAATCAAATCCAACCAAGATCTAATCTAATATTCTCATCATCACATCAATATATCTCCACTCCAACTCCTCCAATCAAACAACATGACTCGAAACAAAATACTCAACTGACCTCAGTTTCTTTCGACTAGTGTTAGATACTGAAGTATTGTGACCTTATAAAGATCAAACATTCAATCACTCTAAAAGAAAACTATCATTGATCTATAAAAGGCATAACCCTTTCTTTAACTTTTTGAAAATAAAGATAGAGTTGTAACAAACGTGTCACATTCCATCTTTGATTCGTTAAAAGAACACAAAACTCAAACAACTTAAACCTTACTCGAGACCATAATTTATAAAGATCTTGAAGACGCAATTGTTTTTTGTTCTTCAAACTATGTGGGTTTGTTTTGTTGTTTCTTTGTAATCTGTTTCACCTCAACGGAAAATAAATTGTGTATGGGTGGTGTTAGTGCTTATCAGAATGTTTAAAGACATATTGAAGGGTTATTTGAATCTATAGTGACTGAGATGAGTGTACGAGTTAGGTATGGCGAGTTATGTGAAGTACAAATGAAAACAAAGAGATTGGGGATGCATCTTTCAGTCATCAGATTTGATTTTAGGATGAGAAGAGGGAGAGTGTTGCTGACTGCGTTTTTTATGTGATATGATTAGGGTTATCTAAATGTGATCTACATTAGGGTTAGTGGTAATTATACTCCCTAGGTTGGTGTTGATTTTGGGCTTGATGCACTATGATCCAATCCGACTCACAACATGGGCCGAGTATTAAACTAGTGATGGGCCAGATTTCCTTTGTTAATTGTTTGGGCTGGAGTTAAATTGATTGGGCTAAAGTTGTTATTAATTGGGCAGTTAAGTATGTCCTTTTGTTAAGGGATAAGCCGGGTTTTAAAACACTATGATGTTGGGTACAATATAAGAGACCGGGTTTTATTACTTGGACGGGCCATGCTTATGTTCAATTTATTGAGCCCGATATTTGTTAACAGTTACAACACATCAATAATCACCAACAACAAGACAACAAACACGATACATTACACTAAAAACGATCCTTATCAAGATTCACCTTCATTCATAACGTCTATTATTGAACTTTAATGACCACGAGGTTTTTGTACGATGTTACTTATTTGGGATTGAAGTAGTATTTCACAAGGAGTGTACTTATTTCGTCTTCAGTTCTTTCCTTCTCCACAATGAAGATGACTTGTGTTAGTGATGAAGACTTGGATATCTAGTTGCTTTTGTGATTCTTTCTCTCTATACCCATAAAGTAGCTATCACTTTAAGGAGTTACATTGTAGTACTTAGTGTCTAATGTAGTTGAGGAGATTTCAAGTGGTGATGTATTTTTTTGTATACTTTTGGGTGATTATATGGTCCTTAGAGATTTGCCTCTATACCGTTCCTTCGTCAGACGGATAGTACAAGATTAAGTCACAAGTGAAGGATTATGCTTCAACCAGTGGTCATCAATATTAGCCGACATAATAGATAAGGGGATTTAGTTCGGGTTGACCAAGAGAGAATTGTTAAAGAGAGTACGATTCGACATCTTCTCATAGAGTATTGCCTATGCAATCATGGTTATGAAGCTAAGTAAGCAGTTTTAGTTGATATACGATGTCACATGAGTAGGGTTATTCCTCAAAAATTCATCATCCTCGAGGGAGAAATGAGTACATCCGGTACTTAGTTGTTTTTATGTTACCGTTTCGACAACATAGCGAGATAAATTGCTTTCACTCGGGACTTAGTTGACTTTGGTGTAGCAAGTCTTACCATGTCTTTCCGTGAGGGAGAAAGGTGCATTTCTGGGTCTTAATTGATTTTGGTGCTATGTTTTTTACTTCAGAAAAGGGATAAAGTGTGTACTTCGGTATCAGATGTACACATGAGTATGATGATAGCAAGTCATACCATGTCTTTTCGGGAACTTCAGAAAAGGGATAAAGTGTGTACTTCGGGATTGGAACGCTTCCTAAGTGAGACAATGTTGATGATACCATTGATGACATCAAATAACGTCTATTTTATAGCATCATTTATCCTATATTATTAACCTATTTTGTATAGTTATTGCAAAGAATTGTTACTTAATCGTTTATATTTGAGAATTGCAGTAATTATGGAGTAATTGGTGAAACTTAGCAAAAGGCGCGCATTCTGGAGCTTAAAGGAAGATATTTTGAAGATTATTGTTTCTGAAGACCAATACGCATTATCCATCAAGTAAGATACGGCGTATTCGTGCTTGTACTCACCAAAGACCACAAAAGGAATGAAGATCAATACACCGTATCCAGAGGACTCAATACGCCGTATTCAGGATATGGAATCAATATAATATTCTAAAAGATATCAAACGTGGTCCCTACTCTAAGAAATACCTAATACGCCGTATCCAATACA
>BQNB010019417.1:0-24740 GCA_026074375.1 Tanacetum coccineum | reverse complement strand
AAATATAATTTGTCTCTTGGCAACTTACTTACATCAAAAACCAAAACTTCTTTCTCATCCTCAAGAAGTTGAAGAACTCAAAGAAAAAGAAGATGAAGTTTCAAGTGATGTTCCAATCCATACTATTAGTCAAAATTAGGTTAGACATGTTAGACATTTTTTAGAGATAATTTAGCTAGTCATTATTGTGAGGGTTTCTAGCCACCACAAGGTTTTCTTTCAATCATCAATAAAGTTCTTAATTTTATGCATCTTGATTCTACACTTAATTGTTAAGGATTCGTATGAATGATCATGGAACCTACAATTGGTATCAAGAGCCTACAAGATTGATGTATTGATTTGGTTTGTATTTTTTTTGTTTTATTGATTTCGAAAAACAAAGAGGCTTTAGATTTTTTTTGATTATTTGGTTGTTTTTGATTCTTGATTCATAGATGGTTTATGTTTAATCTAATATCACTCAAACCATCTTGTTAGCAATCAACGATCTCGTGATTTTCTTTTGTTCTTTCTTTTTGGTTCGAAAAGTAAAAAAAAGAAGTGGGGATCGAACGAGTTCATGTCGTCAAGCACCGAACGAGTGTATTCTTAAAAGAGGACCGAACGAGGGGAGAACAATAGGACCGAACGAGGGGAGAACAAGAGAGGATCGAACAACCTTCTTCAATCGAACAAGACGATCGAACTAAGAGGTTCGAACGAGCAGATCGATCAAGAGAATCGAACGAGAAGATCGCTCAAGACGATCGAACGAGTGGATCGAACAAAGGGATCGAACGAGTGGTTCGAACAAAAGAACCGAACAAGGGATCGAACGAGTGGTTCGAACAAGAGAACCGAACAAGGGATCGATCGAGTGGATCGAACAAAAGGATCGATCTAGATTTCACTTCTTAGGACCGAACGAGTTTACTCCCTCAAGGATCGAACGAGCAACCACCAAAGACGATCGAACGAGTTGTTTTCTTGGTCAACCGAACTAGACAACCGAACAAGCTATCCCTATTAAACCGAACTAAATAATCAAACAACAACAAAAACATAAACACAAATCAAACAAATCAACAATCACTTGCGATCCGTTCATTCATACTTAAATTAAAATGGGATCCAATGAAGAAACAAATGCAGCGGGTACCGATACTCGTCCACCTATGTTGGTTGAAAGTGACTACGATTCTTGGAAGATTCGTATACACAGGTACATTCGAGGCAAACCCAATGGCAAGCTGATATGGAAATCTATCCAGAATGGACCTACACCTCACCCTATGATCACTGATCCTCCACCTACTGATTCTGCTGTTGTGCCTGCACCGAGGAAGAAACTTGATTCTGAATTCAGTGAAGAGGAAAACAAACTTGAGATGGCTGATACTCAAGCTGAAATCATTCTTAGTCAAGGTCTTCCCAGACACATCTTCAACAACCTAAATCAAACAAGCACTGCAAAGGAGATTTGGGATAATGTGGAGATGCTTATGCAAGGATCAGGTAGGACTATTCAACAAAGGAAGGAAGATCTGTTTGATGAGTACGAACGCTTTCGTGCTATTGGAAACGAATCAATTCATGACTACTTTGTGCGTTTCCACAAGCTTGTGAATGACATGAAGATTACTCAGCTCGAAATCCCTACTCATCAGATGAACACTAAATTTGTCAACAATCTTCCAGCCTATTGGGGTAAGTATGTGACTAATGTCAAACAGAACATGGATATCTCAACCACACCTTATGTTCAGATCTATACTCATCTCAAAGCCTACGAGCCTCATGCCAAAAAGACTCTCAAGAAACAGGAGCAGTCTACAAGTATTGTTGATCCACTGGCCTATGTTGCTCACACCACATCTGCACCTGCTCTTTCATCACCCTCAACTCCTAGTCCTCAACCTACTGCTCAGTCTCCGAATGACGCTTTGATGGCCACTATGACTCAGATTGCTAATCTCTTAAGTGGTTTCCAAAAGCAGTTTCCACCCACCAACAACCAGCTCCGGACTTCCTCCAACTCAAGGACTCATGCTACGGTGCATGATGGTCACATTGTTACTGAACCAGTTCAGAGGAAGGCTCCAGGTAATGTTGGTAATACAGGTGCTCGAGGCAAGAAGGTGATATGTTACAACTGCAGAGGAGAAGGACATGTTGCTAGGCAGTGTAAAGAACCCAAGAGAAAGATGGACTCTCAGTACTTCAAAGATAAAGCTTTACTGATGGAAGCTAAAGAGAAAGGAGATGTGTTAGATGCTGAAGCTGAAGCATTCCTCGCTGATGTGGAATGCACCGCACCTTATGATCAACCTCAGGCACTGACTACAACAAACATGTTTCAAGCCAATCATGAGGATGCATATGACTCAGACGTGGATGAAGGCCCCAATGCTGCTGTCGCTTTCATGGCCAACTTGTCATCCACTAGTGCAACCAACAATCCAGTCAATGAGGTACACTCCAATGACAATCAAATCTTTGATAATGTGGATTATCAGTTGAGTCAGGAGATGCACCAGGAAGAACATTTAGACTCCGATGCTGAGACTGAGATTGATGACAATACGATCCCGTATCATCAGTATCTTCTTGACACCGAAGCCCAAAATGTTCCAACTGAGGTATCTGCTGACACATCTGATAAAGTTTCTATGATTGCCATCTTAACTAGACGGACATGCTAAGGTTAACCAAGAAAATGTTTGGAAATCGAGACCTTAAAAAATGAGCTTCTTCAATGCAAGCAAGAAATATGTCGTCTAGATACCCACAAGGTCAAACTTGATCTTGAAAACAAAGTTAGACAGGAACAAGCCCTAGTGATTCAGCGTAATAAGCGTAACGCTGAACTTGTGCAAGAAAACGATTTGCTTAAATCCACTCTTTCAGGAAAAGAAAAATCAATTGCATTTTTACAATCTGAAAAGGAAAAGATTTTATCTGAGAAAAAGGATCTAGCAGATAGTTATCTAGATGAAATAGTTTGTTTAAAGAATGCTAACAAAGTTGCAAGAGATATGTTGCAAAGATTTAACATGCCAACACAAACTATTCCCATGCTTTCAAAGAAACCTAAAAAGGCAACCAATGACTTGCACAAGGACATCCTAGGCACCCGTAACCCAGGTCTAGGTTATATGGCCAAGCGTGCTCAACCTGTTTTGTATGATGCTGATACCCTTTTGCATCCCAATCATCACCCTGTGAGTATATGGGATAGTGAAGAGGTCTTGGTTCACCAAGTTGTTAGCATGAAAAAGATGAACGAAAAACCAGGGCATGTTCGACCCAAGAATGGCTTCTATGAGAAGTTAAATGCCCTTATGTTCGTTCCTCAGAAGGACCTATCTGGAGATCAGGCGTATTGGCTTTCTGCCAACGAAATTGCTAGTCAAGCTAGTAAATCAGCCACGCCTGCTACTCCTTTTGTTCGTAAAAGTCGACCTCCAAGTCAAGTTCTGACCAGTCTTCGAAACGTTAATGCTGTTTTTCCTCAATTTGAAGGTATCATAAAAGAAAGAACAACACAAAGACCAGACTATGTTTCTGAATGGTGTTTTGATTATGCAAAACAGTTTGTTGAACAACAACTGGTACCATTTTACGACCATTTCAAAAAACATATCCAAGTTACAAAACAAAAACACTCTAATTTCCGAATGGTGTTTGTGATATATGCCAAACAGTTTGTTGAACAACAACTTAGGTTTCCATTTTATGACCATTTCAAAAAATCACATAGAATCCGCTAATTGAAACAATTTATAAGAAGTTAAAGAATATGAAACAGATTTTTGATGGTTGGATGCGGAATATGAACATGTGTTCTGTTTACAGTACCTGACCATAGAGAAGAATTATGAAATTCTTTTAATCAAAAATGGACTGCTTAATTGCTGATTGTTTAGAAAAAAGATATCCTTATGTATATTGTGCTTTACTTTCCGCTATTGTTGTGCCCCCTACTTCTGATTGCCTTTGTGAGATTTAGATCTGATGCGATAGGGAAAACACAACTAAAGTTCTTGAACTTGAAGCTGAAGTTTTAGAAACACAAAAGATGGGTGGGTTGATCATTGAATCTCTGAGATTTTAAAGAAGCAACAAATGCTTAATGAATCTGAAAAACGTTGTGCCTTTATCGAAAAGAATCACGTTAATTTACAAGTTAAATTTCAAAAATATAAAGAATGTCTTCAAAACCAGAGGGTTTGTGATAATTCTAACTCAACTGCATCTAATGCAATTTTTGAAATTAACAAGTTAAAGGATCAGCTTCAAGGGAAAGACGACACCATCAGAAACTTGCAAACTCAGATCAACATCACGAGAATGTTGAATGTAGGATCCACTGTAGGTAGCTTCGATAAGCAGGCCTTAGAAACTGAGCTAACTCAGTTGAAAGATGCGATCACTTCAGTTAGGATTCAGAATGATGGATTTAAGGTAGAGAACGAGAATGTGAAACGACGTTATGAAGAACTGTCAAAATCTAATGCTTACTCACGTTCTACATTCACCGCAAAGATTAATGCCTTAACTGCTGAGAATGCCAAACTGAAAACTGAGCTGAGTGGCAAAATGAGTAGTGGATTTACAGCCTCTGAGAAACCCAAAGTACTTGCTTCAGGGATGTATACCAATAGTTCAAAGTACGTTCCACCTCCAAAAAGAGCCAACTGGGTAAAACCAACCCCGTTGCCTAAGAAAAAGCAAGTTACTTTTCAGGAACCCCCTAGGACTTCAAATAGACCCACACAAAAACCACCAATGCAACAAAACAAGAAGCCTAATGTTCCTGTGAATTTGTCTACAAGAACCAAACCTGCCACTGAATCTTGCAAACCTATGCCAAAGAGCCACACTCGGAACCATCGTATCTTGCCCAGTAAAAGTGTGAACGCGAGGAGAGCAGCAGATTACAATAGGGAGTTGAATGTTGTTGATCATAATCAGTTTGTGATCTATTTGCCTTTTTTTTTTTTTCTTTTTTTTTTTTTTTTAGTTCTTTGAAGTCTAGAGAATACCAAAACCCCCCAGGCCAAACATAAGTGTGTATCATACTAAGAAGGTTTGGAATGCAACCAGAAATCATAATGTGAACACTACTAAGACAGCTTGGAGACCAACAATTAGCAAACCTGTTACTAAGAGCAAGCCTCAGTGGCAGCCCACTGGAAGGCATTTCTCATTATTTGAGAAGTATCCTTTCACTAGGATCATGGAACCTACTGATATGCCAATAGATCTACCCCCGAGTGCTAGTTCTAGCCCCAAAATCACTATGGTCTCTAGGTTTACTCATAAACTAAGTGATTGTCAGGCAGGTTCAAAAGGGATCTCTGGTATTATTGATTGTTAACTAACCGGAACCCTTCAGGGCATCCTATCACCGTGAATGTTTGTGTTATCGCAGGTAGTTCAAATTGTTCTATGGTATCTGGATTCTGGATGCTCAAGACATATGACCGGTGATCGTGCGCGTCTTATCAACTTTGTAGACAAGTTCATTGGTACAGTGAGATTTGGCAACGATGAATATGCAGCAATCGTTGGCTATGGTGATTATAAACTGGGTGACACTATCATCTCTCGAGTCTATTATGTTGAAGGACTCAAGCACAACCTATTCTCAGTCGGACAGTTTTGTGATGGAGGTTTAGAAGTTGCATTCCGACAGCATTCCTGTCACATCCGCAACTACGATATGGTGGATCTACTCAAAGGGTCACGGACAACAAACCTGTACTCCATCTCACTGAATGATATGATGTCAGCTTCACCAGTTTGCTTGCTTACAAAAGCCTCTTCAACGAAGTCATGGTTATGGCATCGTCGGTTGAATCATCTGAATTTCGGGACGTTGAACGAATTGGCTCGAAATGATCTTGTAAGAGGTTTACCCATGCTGAAATATGACAAAGACCATTTGTGTCCATCTTGTCAGCTAGGTAAAAGCAAGAAAGCATCACATCCACTAAAGACGGAAAACACCAATACTGAAGTTCTCCATACACTACATATGGACCTCTGCGGACCAATGAGAACGGAAAGTATCAACGGAAAGAAGTATGTTTTGGTGATAGTGGATGATTACACCAGATTTGGATGGGTAAGATTTCTTCGAACAAAGGATGAAACTCCTCAAGTGATTGAAAAGTTCATTGTGAAGACTCAACGAGCCCTTAATGCAACTGTTCGATTCGTCAGAACAGATAATGGAACGGAGTTTGTGAATAAGACACTCGACGGATGGTTTGAGAGTGTTGGTATTTCTCATGAAACGAGCGTACCTCGGTCTCCACAACAGAACGGCGTTGTCGAAAGACGGAACCGAACTCTTATGGAAGCTGCTCGTACTATGCTCATCTTTGCGAAAGCTCCACTGTTCCTATGGGCTGAAGCTGTAGCCACTGCGTGTTATACTCTTAATCGATCTCTTGTACACACGCTTCATGGGTATGAGTTTGATGAGAGCCATTGAGGCACTCAATAACTTTCGAGATATCCTTTCAAAACATCATCAGAGCAGTTCTAATTTAACTTTTGTTGTTGTCCTAAATAAATTATCACAAGCACATCGAATTTGTTTTTTTCAAAATCACATTTCTGCCAACAAAGGTCTTCATATACGGTACTTAATTGTATTAATAAGTAAAATTGTTGAACAAGGAATTTATAGTATAGTCAGCAGAGAGTAACTGTATTGACTCACCTTTACCATCCCATTACGGACACTGGTTTAGAGAACAGCAACAACGGAATCTATACTTCAGTATTTGAGGACTTAAAGGCTTTGAGCTGGAAAACCTGTCAAGAAGGTTCTTTATTGAATCTATCTGATCACATTGCAGTATCGTACAGTATGGTAATCGACTGCACCATGTTTTCAAAACAAAGAGTAACTACTCTAGAGCAAACGGCTACTGGTAATAGATAATCAAATCCGTCATAGTTGATAGTTTGCTATAAACTATATAAGGTTATCATTTCACCTTGTTATTGCAATCCAAAAGGCCAAAAATTTGGTGGATGACTAGTCCATAGCAAACGGCTCATGGTAAAGACATATCAAATCCGTTGATAGCTGATAGTTTGCTAAAAACTATATTGTTCATACTCAAAGATTTGAAGACATCAAGAAAGCTAAGTACATGAAGCTTCCGCACCTCTGAAATCAAAGTTTTCTTCAAATGCTAAAGTCAAAATAATTAAAGAAGAAAGAGTACTAAAGCTTTCATGATTACTGCAAGTATGAGCATGTCGGACCAAAGATCAGCGAATGGCGAATCGAAGAAAAGATCACATGTAATTCAAAAAAATCTGAGATCAAGATGAAGTTATCAAATCCAGTAATTCAAGTTTCAAAGATTGAATTTCTACAGAAGCACAAATGTAAGACAAGTGAAGAACTGCAACGACAACGAGCTAATATTGCTATGATTCAAATATGAACGCTAAGAAGACCGTCTGCATGTGAAAATAAGACCTCACTTATGGGGGAGATTGTTGAAACATAATGTCACAGTCTAACAAGAGAAGCTCGTTCTTGAAGAAAACTACGTTTTCATAGCTCGTTAGTTATGATAATTAATTAATGTTTAATGAAGATATGGGTTGTTATGCAAAAGCCTGCAAAAGCCCAAAAGATAAGGCCCATAGTCCAAACCCCATAGTGAATAAATACACATTGTTCTTATCAGTAAAGGTTAGCTAGTCAGATATGTTGTTAGGGTTTCTAGCCACCAAAAAAAAGTTTTCTTTCAATCATCAATAAAGTCTTTATTTTCCTGCATCTTGATTCTACACATCATTGTTAAGGTTTGTATGAATGATCATGGAACCTACATCCCCCCACTTGAATCCTACTTGTCCTCAAGTAGCCTTTAGAAGTTTATAAAAATGTATCCCTAAGGATATTTTCCGTTAAAGCATTTATTTGATCTATTACAAGTACACAACCAAACACCTCACGAAATAGGAATATGAAACACAAATCACTCAACTAATCTATATGGTAACATGTAACTAATTCACTTAATTGCTCGGTCGTGACGAGTATTCTATCATAATCTTGGCAAGGATACACATCTCCACCGCTAAAGCTAAGGAGTAACAAGTTTATAAAGGTAAATATGGGTTTGTATGAGAAGGCTTAGGGTTGATTACTCTAACTATTCTTTATCGATACCAATATTCCAGGAAGGCGACAAAGACCACACATACACACTTGTAATGACGGGATAGACATATGTGACTACTCACTCCCACCTCGAATAAGCTAAAGAGTAGGAATAGTAGAGTAATAAAGCATATGGATCTTCAACTTTCCACCAATAATTAATAAACCAAACAAGGCAGCTGAGACAATGCAACATGGCCGTAAACGACGAAATAGACATGCACGCTCG
Source organism: Tanacetum coccineum (assembly GCA_026074375.1). Lineage (NCBI taxonomy): Eukaryota > Viridiplantae > Streptophyta > Magnoliopsida > Asterales > Asteraceae > Tanacetum > Tanacetum coccineum. The sequence continues at coordinate 16,329 of BQNB010019417.1, read as the reverse complement.
ATCACATCCTCATTCGCATAAAAACCCCATTATAATGATTAGGAAAAGTAATTAAAATTGTTGTAAATAAAAAATTACAAACACAAATAGATTTAAGTCCTAAATACAAGTTTGCTTAGACACTTTTTCCAAACTGTCACCATAATAAAGACATAAATATTTACAACATTCGACGGTTGATATTTATTCATAGATCAAAAACAACAACCTAAGTTGGCGTTCCCATAACGGTCAACTTCCCAATCATCCCATATTTTACATAAATTACAAGGCAAGTGGGGATATCTTCCATTTTATACAATACTCTACATCGTCGATTTTTAGACGTATCAACGAATAAGCGATCCTTCGTGTAATTCCTTCGGTAGTTGCGAAACGATTAAACTTCAAACTTTCCTTCTCTTTTTTTGTTGCGATTTTTCTAATTTTTTTAATTTTTTTAAACACTATACTACAAAACTTGGTGTAGTTTCACCATCTTTACGATCATAATAATTCCGGATAATTCCTTCGATAATTTCTTCATTCTTCGGACGTACCATTAATTGCGATGGTAGTAAAAATACATGAGTTTTGACTATAATATACATTCCCATTTGCGATGTGCAAATTTCTTCCAACCGTACCAAAATAGACACAAGACTCGGGAAATACAAACTTTACACTTTAAGCAACTAGCAACTATAAAAATATAAAAAAAAAAACTTAATCTAACATGGTAGGCTAAGGATGTAAAGGGTAACAAAAGAAGATGGGGAAAAGGGGGGGGGGGGGGGGGGGGGGGGGGGATAATAAAAAAAAATAAAAAATATGGTAATATAAAAAAAATTTTTTTATAATTTTATTAATTATATGGTTGGGGGGGGGGGGGGGGGGGGGGTTTTTTTTTTTTTTTTTTTTTTGTTTTTTTTTTTTTTTTTTTTTTTTTTTTTTTTTGTTTTTTTTTTTTTTTTTTTTATACAATTAATTGGTGTAGTTTTCCTAAAGGATTGGCTCTACGGGTTGTTCTAGGGGTAATCTTAATCTTAAAGTAAAAGTAAACAATGGGTTTATAATACGGTGGTTAACTAACCAGTGTAGTTAGTTAATAAGCAACATGTAAAAGCGATTTGGGTGTAATCCTAAAATTTACCAATTTAAACAAGTTACTCCATCTAAATCCATAGTACTTATCACTGCGGTCTCGAATAGATATACCAAGCCAAGTTCTAAAGTCTACAACATCATCGGCACACTCATATTTTGTGGAATTTGGGTAAACATTTGGAAATGGATAAGGTTAAATCCTCACAATATCTAACAAGGGTTATTGTGTGCGGGTTATGTATCAAGTAATTTCACAAAAGTATGCTTGAAATTTTTTTAAATTTGAGCATCATTGAAGCATTTTAGTGTGAAAATTAGGACAAGTATACATTCCAATTCCATCCCCCCACTTGAATTGTACAACGTCTTTGTTGTATATATAAAACATTAAATATGGAAATTAAAAAGAATTAGAATGAGAAACTCCCTGGATTTGCCTCGGAGAGATTCCTCCTTGTTGAGTTTATTAGCAAGATTGTGTTGAACAACCGCCTTGAAGTTTCAAGATTCTAACACTTCAAGATCTACATATTTGTAAATTCTTCACCAATATTCGTCGATATTTCTTTCATGAGGTCCTGTATAAAACATAGGAAAAACATATGCATTCCTATTTTGGTACCTACGATTAATTTAAACTAAACTTAACAAACTAAATATAGGTCAGTCTGGTAGATACGCCATATCACGTGCATGAATATGCCGTATTGCTAGAACTGACAATAATGTTTTTTTAAAGTGCATAAAAAGTAAAGATTGATAACGTCCAGACAATCAATACGCCGTATGGTATGGAGCAGATATACCGTATTGATGTCTGGGAAGACAGACTCGATAAAAATTAAATAAACATTTCGGGAGTCTCCCGGTAAGCACATTTTGTTTACAGCTAAGTCTTTAAGTTAGAACTTATCTTCACTTCTCATACACTAGAAATTAACTCTCCTTCTCATTATGCTCTTTGTTTATTTAATAGCCGCTTAGTTCCGAAACATATTTATAACTATGTGCTGAACTTACTGCCATGCTTATTCTATAATACATCAACAAATCAAAACGTAATACCTATGATATATAAAAAAAAGAATATTAGAACCTTGTTTCCCAAAGTAGTACATCATACATGAATAATAAATTGTACAAAGGATATAAACAAAAGATAATGGATGGGGGATCAAGTCTCGTTACAGTGTCCTCTAGCCTATGGAGAGGTGGCCCTCGCAGCCTCTACTAGTGTGTCTCTGGTAATAGCGCACTTGTGAAGCTCCCATGGAAGGTCCCATTAAACGCCTGATAAGTCTGTCCGCTAGCCTCTATAAGCTGAGCCATACAGCTAATCATCAATGTAGAGAATCTACCCTGGTCGGTAATAGATCTCTCCACAAGTCCACGCAAACTCACTACATCCCTACGCAGTCCCTGCATCTCCTCCTCAAGTCTCCATAATCTTTGGGACATAGTCATAGCAGCAACTGGAGGTGGTGGTGGTTGAGGTGCCTGTACGGGTGCCGAAACAGCCTGGCCACCCTCATCATCAACAGGAGCATCCCTACGGCCTCAGGGGCACCAGCCGCAGCATCGGGCTGCCTCTTTAGTCCTGAGGCTACCCAAGCCCAAGTGTCATCAATCTCCTCATAGATCTGTAATCTCACTAGCTCAGCCATATCAATAACCGGGAGTGCAGGGGCCATAACTGTTAATCCCTGAAGTATCTCTACAGTCAGGAGTCTAAAATGCTCAGCTAATCGAGCTACAAACTGTTCACCAGAAATATGAGCCCCGCTCTTCCTCCCAGCAGCAAACAATCTCAAATACATAGCCAATAAATAAGGGACGTTAACCGAGCCAACGCATCCCCCTCAATAATAATGATCATCACGGTCACCTTCCTCGGGTGCCTTACTCCCTGCGCAGCTAAAAATACAAGCAATCAACCTATGGCACAACCTAAGAATCGGATCCCTAATCACAGTGTAAGATGGGGTTGTGCCAAGGAAATCTCCAGCAGATGAGATCCCAATCTAATAATCCCTTAGATCCCCCTTGTCGAGGATCTGTCTCGCGCTCTCGGTCCAGTATGTATCGAATCCAACAGTCTGCATCTCCTCAGCAGTGTGTAAGCCCAAGGCCAATATAAACTCTCTCCATCTCATACGCCTCCTAGATCCTCCCAAATGAAACTGTAGGGCCCTAGCTGTGTCCAAATCAATCACTGCCTCACCAAACCTAAACGTGCTAAAGAACTCAAGAATGAGCTCGTACACTAATGGGCCTCTAATATCAAATAGCCGCCTCCAAGCTTGACTAGTAAACACCTCCTGCCCCTGAGCATCTATTGTGCTGTATCATCAATCCTAACACTCAATCCTCAGCCACAAATTCAATAATCCCCTAGAAATTAAACACTTGCACTATGTGTACACCCTCTTGTATTCCTAGTCAAATCTCGACTGAAATCCAATATATCATCATCTGTGTATTAATAGTCCCTCGAACCTAAGATACTGGTGCCCTCTGATTCACAGGTGGTGAAGACCATATCAGCAAAATCAACGAGAACAACACAAAGATTATAGAATTTTAAACATTCTGTTCTGAGGGTGGATACGGCGTATTCATAAATGGATACACCGTATAAGGATCAACATCGTCAAGACGTCGTATAGATGTTAGTGAATACAGCGTACGGGTTTGAAAACTCAGGATCCTATTTAGATTAATACGCCGTATTCATTTTACTGAATACACCGTATTGAGGTTTTTAAAATTGGGTGAAATTGAGTCAATATGTCATATCCATGTTAGTGGATACGCCATATTGCTTTGTGATATGAAAACAAAAAGGGGGTTCCTCTTTTTACCCATTTTGACCCATTACATAATGTAATACACTAAACATCTTATTCAAGGGGGGGGGGGTAAAAAGTGGCCTAAATCCTATGGCATAAACATCAAAACCAAATCCTATCCAAACCCTAATCCTAATTCAAATCACAAATCAAAAAGAGAAGAGAACAAGCATATTACCATATGATCTTGACAAAGAAAAGAGTGTGATTATGAATAAAGAACAAGAGATCTCTAGGAAATTTTAGTGGTAAAATTGTTTTTTGTGTAGAGTGAAAAGTATTGGTAAAACTCAATCTGGCGTATCAGAGGGGTTTTTATACCCAAACTCGATACGACGTATTGATTCTTGAATAAACGCCATATTGGCTAGTTTTGTTGACTTAGTCAACTTCCTAATAAAAACAGTGGTATACGCCGTATTGTTTTTTAACCTAATACGCCGTATCCGTTCTTGGAGACCAATTTTCCTAATTTAAACAAAGCAAAGAAAACGTACCTTGGCCTCCGCAACATTCTTATATAAACACCATCCTTATAATACCACTTAGGGTCGAATGGAATGCCAAACGGCACATACGAGTTCATAATGAGATAGAATAGCATTCCGTAATAATTCCAAATCACGATATTTACATTTAAGTTCATGACAAAACTTCCGTTCTGAAAGTTTTAGTGATTTTCTTTACAATGTTTCAGAAAAGTCTATTTGAACCCTTTGTGTAATTCATACCCCTCGAAACTGTATTATATCGATCTTATTATCATCATTGTCTTTTTCCGACTTTAAATCATCGGGATGAATAATGTTGAATAGGAATAGATCATTAAAGTACAAAATATTTCGTTCCTTTTCATTATATTCGGACACTGATGTTTCATCATTTAAATCAAATTCATCAACATGTTGGGGGTTTAAAATTAGTTCAGTTAATAAATCTAATTTAGACGTTTGAGCATCATTGTAAACAATGGCTGGAAATTCATTCTCAAAATCTTTAAAGAAGTCTAAATCATCAAAACAACTGATCTTAGGCTTAGGTGATGGAAGTGAAGTCAAATTGACCTTTTCATTATCGTTTTCCGAATCCATTTTCAAATCATTGGTAGAAATTATTTTATAAGAAAACGAGTTTTTGTCAAAAACTACCGTGTAATCTTCATCGTCGAAATCGTCAAACAAAATTCTAAAGTTAATTTCATCGTTAAGAGAACTTACCGTGGGTTCACAAGAAAGTATTTTAGATGATACCCCATCATTAAAGGCTATAGCTGGGAATTCAGTTTCAACAGATCTAAGGTCATGAATGTCTTCATCATACCAGATTTTACCATACTTAGCAGTTTCCTAGTTAAACACTTTACCACGTTTTCGAGCTTTTTGTTCCTCGAGCCTGATGTATTCCTTTATAGTAATGTTTGGATCGTCCATCCTGTAACAATCTTGCTAGAAAAACTATTAAATAATCAATATGTCGTACTCAGTGAATTGAATACGTCGTATTACACAAACAGAGTAAGCAAACAAGAAGGAATATAAACTACTCTAAATTACACTAATCCTAAGGGTTAGATCTAATGCTAAAAACCAAAATATAAAATAAAAATCAAGATTAATTTTCACTCCCCGGCAGCGGCGCCAAAAACTTGATGTGTCGTTGTGTGGTGTATATTTTTATGATTTAAGTTTTAAATTTATATTTTGTCGACTTAACCAAAAACAACACTTTAACAGGCAGTGTACCCGGTCGGTGGTAGATTCGTGGTAAGTAGGGTGTCGAACACTTGAAGCGAGGTTAAATCTCTCAATTTATTTATATTTTGGTTGTCTAATCTAAGTTAATTCTAATCTAAGTTAAACCTATGCTAATCCTATGTTAATTCTAATCCTAATTCTAACAGGTAAAATGGGGGGTTTCAGCCTGAGAGACTGGCACGGGTTTGGTTGGTGACTACAATCAATTCAAGACACTTTAACCCACGCAAGCAAATTAACAGAAGATAAAAGAGTGGTCGATCCTTATGATAGAAAACCGTATTAGCCATCATTAATCCGATTAGAAGTTGGTTTGTTTATTTAGTGCAATGATTACTTATCTCGAAGAGGCATATCATTCTTAGACTTAGGTGGGACTTCATCCTAAGACCTAGACACATTAATTCTGTCATAATTAAAGCATCCGCATAAAGCATCCTTATTACCTGATTATAATATATCTTATGGATTAAAGCAATGGTGATCTTGTTAAACCCTAGCTCATAGAGACTTTACCTACTTACTGCTTATTGGCAATTTATACTCTAGTAGTCCACTTGTCCAACTATCCAATGGAATCAGAACATTATTTGTTGAATTATCTAGATTCACCTACTAGTCAACATGTTCAATAAACCAAAGGCAGTTTCCGTTAACTAGTTAAGCAGAAGCGTATCCTTTGCAATGATTTAAGAAGGACCATATTATTTGATCCAATGATCTAGATGTATAAATCACTAATGAAGAGCTATCCCAAGCATCTAGATACTTTGTCCGTATCACAGAATCCAGTTGAATGATAGGTCGCATACAAAAGCACGTAAACAAGAATAAATTGATAAACATAAACAAGCATACAATGATAAATTAAGCAATCGAGATATAAACAAAACCAAACATTCAGATCTTCATAATAATGGCTAATACCCGAAGGTATTAGCCTTCAAACATTATAAATAATACAAGAGTAATTGTTTTAGCCAAGGTAAACTAACCGAGTTAACGAATGATACCAAAAACTGAATGATTACAAAAGTATAAGAAATTACACGTTGTCTTCCATGGATTGGAATGCGTTGCAAGACCTCTTCTGCTCTTTTTCTCCTCTGAAAATTGACTTTTGTGGTTTAGGTATCGAGATTATGATTTAGCACACTTAAAACTCATTTTTGATTTTTATATTTATACTATCTAGAAGTCGGTTTGATACGGCGTATCCAATGGGTTGGATACGGTGTATTAGGGGTTCTTGGAGTAGGGACCACGCTTGATATCTTCCAGAATCTTCACATACTATATCTTCAATACGGCGTATTGGTCTTCTCTGGATACGGCATATTGAGCTTGTTTCCTTCGTGGTCTTTGGTGAGTGCAGGCACGGATACGCCATATCTTCCTTGATGGATACGGCGTAATGGTAGTCAAAATCATTAATCTTCAAAATATATTCGTTTAAGATCCAAAATGCGCGCCTTTTGCTAATATTTACCAAGTACTCCATAATTACTATAATTCTTAAATATAAATGATTAAGTAACAATTCTTTGCAATAACTATACAAAATAGGTTAATAATACGGGATAAATGATGCTATATAAATAAGGTTGTTCTTTGATGTCATCCTTGTGTCCTGACTTCGAAGAAGTTAGGATGTTTACATCTCCGTTGGTTGAGTTTTCGTATAACAATAGTTATCATTCTAGTGTGAGATGTGCTCCATTTGAGGCATTGTATGGTAGAAAGTGTCGTTCGCCAATTATGTGGGCTGAGGTTGGAGAAGGTCAGTTGATAGGACCTGAGTTAGTGCAAGAGACTACTGAGAAGATCTCGCAGATTAAGGATAGACTTAAGGCTGCGCGTGATCGTCAGAAAAGTTATGCTGATAAGAGGAGGAAGCCTCTAGAGTTTAGTATAGGTGACTATGTCTTGCTCAAAGTGTCGCCTTGGAAAGGTGTGGTACACTTTGGGAAGAAAGGGAAGTTAGCACCTAGATTTGTTGGACCGTTTGAGATCATTGAGAAAGTAGGCCCAGTAGCCTATAGATTAGATTTGCTTGTGAAGTTAGATGGTGTTCATAACACGTTCCATGTGTCGAACCTTAAAATGATTGCTATCCAACACTGCAAGTGCCCTTGGATGAGATCCAAGTTGATACCAAGTTGAATTTTATGGAAGAACCAGTGGAAATTTTGGAAAGAGAGTTTAAGAAGTTAAAGCATAGTAGGATTTCCATCGTCAAGGTTCGGTGGAATTCAAAACGTGGTCATGAATTCTCGTGGAACGTGAAGATCAAATGAAGCTTAAGTACCCGCATTTGTTTAGTGATGATAGTAAATGAATTTCATGTCAAAATTCTTTTAAGGGGGGTAGAATGTAACCCTCGCCCTTTCTGTGTTTTGAATATTCTAATTTTAGTCCTTCGACTATTTGACGTTTGTCAGTTTATTCAGATATTGTACCGTGTTTACGGTGATGATTTTTATGAGATTTGTGATGATTTATGGTTTATTGTGATTAATAATATTCCTTTTAGAGGTTATTATTATGTTATTTGTATTCTGGATGGTTTGACCCGTGAATTTTGAGAAATGCCAAAAAACGAGTCCTGACATGTTCGTTAATGTCCAAATGAGTTTTGAAAGGGTTTAAATTGTAAATATGTCCCGTGTAAATACTCTAGTAATGGAAAAAGTATTTTTAAGGAGAAAAATAATTCTAATTAACTTTGGTAAAATTTTACGATCAGTTAATACTGATATTTAAGTGATCCGATACGAAAATAAAGACCCGAACCCCTCCTAGAAGATATTCCTAACCGTCAGTAATCCTAGGGACAAGGAGGCAAAAAATTTAGCTAACTTTGTCAAAGTTGTAACATAAGATCTTCCAATCCATTCTTTCTCATCATCCTTTCATATCAAAAAAAATAAGCACACCAAAGTGTTGTGGTGTGCCTTAGTTGCGACGGAACCAAGCAAACCACAAAACCACCAATAAAATTTTCCAACTTTAACGTGATATATCGGGTTGATACGAGTATTTGCGGTATTCATTTAAACAACTTTTGGGTTGTTCGGTCGTTCGAAATCTACATTTTTGATATATTTCTTGTAAGGTTCTTAAATTTAAATTTTGTTTGTCCTTTTGGGTTTATATTGATGCATAGATGTTAGTTGTATAAGTTGATCATTGTGAAAATTGATTTTTGGAAACGAAACGGATATAAAAGGGATGTTTGGTTTTGTCACATAAGAAAAGAAACAAAGGGGTTTTTGTAGTTTTGATGTTGTGGTCGTGATGGTTGAGAAACATATAAAGCTAAATAGCTTATTTTGTATAATAGCATGTGTAGCTTATTTTTGGGCTTATTTTGTGGCTTATTGTGAGCTTATGGATCACGGCTTATTTTGAAAAACACAAGGAAACGTGTTTTGAATATTTACGTAGTATGGCGTATGTCATGGACTATTTTTATAGCTTATGGTAGTAACCAAATGCGATACGTAGCTTATTAGCTTATTGTCAAGTTTAATATATGTGAGTCCCTTGTAGAATAGATCTCTGCAGCCTATTAAGGATGATAGCCAAGATGTATAAATACAGTTGACTATGTAGAAACACTGATTATGAATACTATGTGTTAATGCGGAATCTTAACACAAGTACTAAGAAAAACAATGTAGAACTAAATAATAATTTCTATTAATCTGCTTTGAGTGATTACAGATTACTAACTATTGAGATATGATTTTGTATGAGATATCTTGAGCTCGTGTCTCTAACTATGCCAAGAGGGATCCTTTTATAGACTAAGGATAAACCCTAACAGGCTTACAAAACGCGTACATATCTTTTCCTAAAATATCTCATACATATCTCTTAAACAAGTACTAACTATTTCTACTATCGTTCTAACTAATCTGATTTGATTTAACACTTTAATACTGTCAGGAACTACTATAACTATCAGTACTAACTATTTGTACTGTCGGTACTAAGTTAGGAAAACGTAATTCCCAACAATCCTCCCTTAAACATGAATGTTGAACTCTTTTAACTTCATGTTTCTTTAACTTCTTTAACGCATAGAGGATGTATCCAAACACTTTTAACATTTCTTCATCTTTCAAACTCTATCCTTCTTCAGCAGCAACTTTGTCTTCTCAGCAACACAGCAACATTCCAACTAAGTTGGCTTTGTAGTTTTTGGTAAACTACCAGCCGTTAACGGATTTTGATTTTCCTTACCAGTACCATTTCTCTGGGATATGTTAACTCTTCATTTAAAAACATGGTGAGTTAATTACCATACAGTTTTTGGTAAACTGTCAACCATCAACGGAATTGATTTGTCTTTACCAAATACCGTTTGCTTTTGGACTAGCCAATGCTTCATTGCCATAACATGGTGCATTGATAAACCATATAGTTTTTAGCAAACTATCAGCTATCAACAGATTTGATTAGTCTTTACCAAGAACTGTTTGATCTTGGACTAGCCAACTCTTCACCACAAGCAAGGTAGGTTGAAAACCCTACAATTTTTGGGTAAATAGTTCAACATAAATGGATTTGAGAAGTCTTTGCTACAAGCCTTTGCTTATGGACTAGAAGATCTTATGCCTGTTAAGCATGGTGAACTGATTACCATTTGTTTGTGTGGTTTGACACAACACATCAAAGACCTCCTCATTTCCATCAATTCTTCAGGTTCTAACTCTGCAAGTAGCTTCTTGACAAATCTAATCAACTCTAATGCCATAGTACTGTCTTCTTCAGACTCCAACTTTAATTTCATCATTGGGGCACCAATACTTTCTTCTCAAAGGATCTTCTTTCTCTACAAGTATTGAATGACTAATCCTGCCTCAGTCACTAAAGTGTGTACCCCTCAAGAACAATGTAGCTTCTAACTCACTATATTCCAATCCTTCTGTGAGTTCCAAAACTTATCTTCATCATCTGAATTGAACATAACCATCAGATCTCCCCAAAGTACTTTATCAAATCCTACAGGTATCTCATCTTGATATTTGTCCATCACCAATTGATATATAGCATTTAAATCATCTCTATCAAATATGGAAAGCACCCTCATCAAAGTACTAAAGTATCTCTTTTGTCCATTGCTTCTAATCACCACATTTTGATTAATCTCCTCTAAGTGTTTAGCTTTATCAACCTGTGGTTTAGTTCCAAGATACTCAGTTTTCCATTCTATGATAGGATACTTCTTGTCAAGTATTTCATAATCCACTTCTTTGTCCTCATCTGGAGCTATTGTTAAACATAATCTCAGCTCATCATTCTCTTTCTCACTATCATCCTCAGAAGTGTTTTGTCTGAATCTTCTTTTCCTTGACTTCATCTTTTTCCTAGTACCAAGTTTTCTTTTTCTAGTACTTTCTTCTTCTTTATCTTCCTCCTTGACCATTTCATTCTTAGAGGAATCAATTCCTTTTTCATTCATCTTTTTGATCAGTCTTTCATCTTCAGCAGACCCAATAGAAATGAAATCTTCATCTGACCTCTTAATCTTTTCATACAGAGCTTGTATTTCCTCAAACTTCTTGGTTTTCAAATCAGAATGCTTGAAGTTTCCTACATGCTTCAAGTAGGTCATCATTTGATTTCTCAGTTGATTCTTTGTAGGTGGTCTGTTCCTGATAGCTTCTGATCTTTGTTGAGCAAGGAATTTTCTTTGAGCAGCAATTGTGTCATGAAGGAATTTTGCTCTTTCTTCTATTGTAAATTGCTCTCTTTCTTCTTCTTGAAGCTTCTCAGCAAGAAGTCTATCAGCCTCAATTCTTGCCTTTATGTCATCATAATTTCTTATGAGAGCTTCATTGGTAGCTTTTTCTTCAGCTAATCTGTTTCTTTCTTCTTCACCTTCCCACTCTTCTTGTATTTTCCTAGCCATTTCTTCATCACTTGCAAGCTGTTTAAACTTCTTCTCAGCTTCAGGAATACCATCAGATTCACTTTCAGATTCATCCTCATCTTCTATTTTCTTATTTCCTTTCTCTTTTGGATCAATTTTTGGAAGAGGCTTTAATGTTAGAAGTGATCTTGTAAAGGTAGGCCTAGGTATGTCAGTTTCTTCAATATCCTTCAACTCTACACCTTTCTCCTTCTCTCTTGAAACTGCTTTGGCTTGACTCATGTTGAGAAGAACCTTAGCTATTGTTTCATCATCTCCAAATATTGTAGAAGTAGGTGTTTGAGTAGTTTGAGTAGCACTTCCTTCTTCAGTATGATCATCAGTACCTTTACTTTGCTCATCGGTACTATCTTTCTGCCTGTCAGTACTAACTTTAGATCCGTCAGTACTAACTATTGGTCTGTAAGTACTAACTTTCTCCTTGTCAGTACTAACTTTTTCCTTGTCAATACTAAGTACATCTTCAGTACTAAGTACATCTTCATCATTCTCCTTTTCTTCACCTACTATATCTCTTGTCCTCCCCATATCTTAAGCATTCTCAGTTTCCATATAATCAGTACCTTCAGGAATCTTATCAAATAGAGGATCTCTATGGACTAAAGGTTCACCTTTAGCAAACTTCCTCCCCTGTTTGGATACAGACTCTTTGTGCACCCATTGTTTCTTTGAGGATCTCTTTCTTGCCAATCTTTGCTTCAAGGAGACACTTTGCATCTATGCTCTGTGGTGTTTGATTACAGGTTTAGCTTGCTTCTTGAGCTTTTTGATCTGAGCCTTCAAGTGTTGTATTTCTTTGGCTTGATTTGAAACCTATGCACATAAAGAGAGACAAAGATCATAGACACTTTGGAGTGTCATTTCACCCTCATTCCCTGAAAGGGATTTATCAATGGATGAATGACCTCTAAGATTCCCACCAGAACTCTCTAGAATAGAATCAGGAATGATAGTAGAAGGTGAAGGTCTAGGGGATGGGTCAGTCTGTGGCTCAATAGGTACTTCACTAGTGTGTGCAGGAGATGATTCAGTATGTGGATCAATAGGTACTTCACTAGTATAAGCAGGAGAGGGTGGAGGTTGTGCTTCAGATTGTCTTTCTAAAGAAGCACCCTCATCCTCAGTTGGTTGTACCAACATAGAAGCAAATAGAGGGGTGACTTTCCCTGAGAAATGTTTACCCTTTTTAACCATGAAAGAAAAACCTCCATTGGGGTAAAAACAAAGCTTTGTTAAATGTTAACACTGTTAAATCCCCCTCATACCCTACAAGCTGTATAGCATCAAATATAGCCTGATTAGGTAGTGAGTCTATCCCATTAGCATCATCAAAAAGAAGATCACTTCTTATTTGGATATGGTTAGATTGAGAAGTATGAACACCTTTTCTGCCTATAGCTCTCTTGGGGGTACCATCCTTCTCTTGAGAATCCATCAACACCTGAAGATCACCCCATAACACCAATCCAGCACCAGCAACAGGATGGTTTTCATAGTACTTGACCACCAATCCATATAACTTCAATAGATCCTGTCTATCCACCATATGAAGGATCTCCCTTAGAGTGGTAAAATGTTTGGTAGACTGATCCATCATATAAAGAGCATTAATTTCTCCCAGAGGAGTAGAGATCACCTCCCAACCAGCAAAAGCAGACCAAAGAATAGGAGCCTCATCTTCAGAGTCCTCATCAGAAACAACCTTGATGAATGTCTTATCATCTGCATCTAAATCCAATTCTGTAAGTATAGATTTGGGCTTAGTTATACGACTCCTGCCAAGAGACTTCCTCCTTGTGCCAGAAGATTTGGGTGAAGAAACAACTGGTGGTTGGGGAACATCAGGCACAGATGGAATGGGGGCTTCAGTAGACTTTTGCTTCTTTGAAGTGTCTGGTTCCAGAGCTTCACCAGCTCTTTTCAGAGTCCTTCTGAGTTCTTGAGACTTAAGATCTGCCACAGCCATCCTGATCTTCTCAAACTCAGCTATGAGTTGCTCATCAGTCAAGGATTTCACATATTTCATAGACCAGCCAGTAGAGTAAATGGTGGTACTCTGATTCTTGACAAATACTCTCATGTATTCCCTTTGTTGAGCAGGTGTCATTGGTTTATCCCTCTTCTCTTTAGCCGTTTGTTCAGCAAATGCTCTCTTCCTTTGATTGATTAATGCAACCATCCTCTCAGCAAAATTATCATCATTCACATCTGCACCCAGAAGCTCAGAAGAAAGGCCTGCATTGGCATGAACTTGAGCCATGATGTCAATCCAATCTGCATCAGAATAATGCTTTGCAGATGAAAGAACCTCTGCTTGTCTGGTCTCCCTCTGAGAAGCAGACATCTCTACCTCTTGTTCCAACTGCTTTGCATAAATTGCATCCTGTCTTGCAATTTCAGCTTTTTCTTTCTCAGATCTTTCCCTCTCAAGAGCTTCTAATCTTGCAGCTTCAATTTCACTCAGCCTCTCATCTGCTAATTGCTTCTTAGTTCTTTCTGAAACAGGGGAAGAAGGCTTAGCAACACCTTTTCTCTTGAAAGGATCTCTGGATGGTGATGTAGAATGAGCAGGAGCAAAGTCACCACCAGTAGGAACATCAGTAGGAATATGGGAACTAGCAGCAGGATTATTAGAAGCACCACCAGGAGGAATATTGGAATCAACAGTCACAGCTGCATTAGCCAATGCAATTAGAGCATCCAAATCCACAGCTTGCTCTCCTCCTTCTTCTTGGTCAGAATCACTCACAACCACCTTCCTTTTCTTGGTCTTGAGTTTTACCTCCATTGCTTTGACTTTCTTGACCAACTTTCCCACCACATCCTTAAATAGCTTCTTGTGTGCCTTGAGCTCAGTTTCCAAAGAATTTACCTTCTGCACAAAAGTAGAAACTACAGAGGACAAAGCAGTTAGTGTAATAAGGTCCTCTGCACCTCCTGAAGTGTGACCTGCAGGGGGAGCTTGAGTGGACCTTGGTGGAGATGCATGGAAAGAACCTCCCAAAGGTTCATCTTCCACATTGGTGGAAGTGAAGGGTTCATCATCAGTCTCATGGGCTCGTGAGAAGGAAGCAATGTTTGGGTCTGAACTTTGACCATGCTCAAAGACTGGAGCAATAGGGTCAGAAGTTTGTTGTCTTGGGGGTGTAGACAAATGGTCTTGAGGTTGGTCAGGTTCAGGCATAGGCTCAGGAATAGGTTCAGGTATGGGTGGTGGGACAGCTTGTGCAGCTACCCCTGCACCTTCACCTTCTTGATCTTGGGGAAGCATAGCAGCTAAAAGTTGCATAGGTTGCCCCTCAAAGTTGAGCTTCATATTAGCAAAAAGTTTACTAGATAGCTTGAACACACGGTATTGTCTTGTAACACTAGTTTCGATACCCAAAATGGTTTGAAGAAATCGAGGATACATTAAGAACTTTTTAGCATTTCCTATGTTACTAACCATCCCCTTAAAAATGTAGCTAGACCAGTTAAATTTTCTCCCATCAGATAGACAAATAAGAGCAACCGCAAGTGAGCTACCAAACTGATCCCAACTACCAGACTTGGTACTGAGACAGTGAAGAATGGTGTGGACCAAAAACCTCCATTGAGGTGAAAACTTGTTCTTGTAAAAGGTTAACTTGCCTTCAGTGACATACCCAAGGTTATCCATTCCAGAATAGATTTCCGCAATGGGTAAATCATCAATACCACCATCATCAGCTAATTGAAGTTGACTTCTTACTGAGTCCTCAGTAATGGTGTAGGGAGTCTCATCAATGGTAGCTAGGATAGCTGGGGGACCTAACTCAGGAGACCTGAGTGTAGCCGTTGACCAGAATTGTTTGACTAATGAGTCAAAGATGATGGGGTCATTTGTGAGAGCATACCTTATGTGAGAAGCCCTCAAGAAGTCAAGAATCTGATGATAATCATCACTTCCTGTGGGTTTTTGCAAATAACCCATTTTGTTGCGTTCATCCCTATATCTTAGTGCGGCCATTGATGATTTTGAAAGAGGGTGAAGATTTTGTGCTGGGTGTTGATCGCAATTGAGGGTTGATACTGGTAGAGAGTGGTAATTAAATTTATATAATTGGAAATTAGGGTTTAAATGAAAAAGTAACTGTTAACATGTAAGAAAACAGTAATTTCTCCATTTAAGTAGGAAACCCTTTGACGAATTAAATGCCAACAATATCTCAATGGTAACTTTTAATTAAGATAAATCTCAATTTAATCTACCAGCACGAACGAACATAACCAGCACAAAGAAAAGTCAACCAGTAGGAAAATTAACATTACCAGAAGGAAGTTCTCAACCAGTAGGAAAATTAACATTACCAGTAGGAAACCTGGTAACACCAGAGGGAACACTGGAACTACCAGTATGAACTATTTTTCATCAAAATAAAGCCACCTGGTCCATGTAGAGCACTAGAAAAGTACTAATCCACCCTCTTGAACCATGAGTTTGCAAAAGGTGAGGCCAATACACACAAGACATAGGCAAGGAAATGGAAAGGAAAATTAACTATCAGAATGAACTAAATAAAGACAAACAAGTGGAACTAAAACTACCAGTAGAAAAAAAATTAAAACTACCAGGAGAAAAATACAACTATTAGGAGAAACATATTGTAGCAAGAAAAACTAAGTAGTAGAAAAAAATAATTTAAAAACCAATCTTTTTAGAAAATTTTACAACAACTGT